>VBSM01000639.1:1441772-1507618 GCA_008086735.1 Cheirogaleus medius | reverse complement strand
ATGTACCATAGTTTATTTATCCATTCACCCACTGAAGGACATCTTGGTTGCTTCGAAGTTTTGGGAATTATAGTGAATAAAGCTGCTATACAAATCTGTGTTTAGATTTTTGTGTGGACATAAGTTTTCAACTCATTTGTAATATATCAAGGATTATATCAAAATATCAAGGATTATAAGGTAAAAGTATGCCTAAGTTTGTAAGAAACTGCCAAACTCTCTTCCAAATTGGCTATACTATTTTGCATTCCCCCTAGGAGTGGTTTCCTGTTCCATATTCCTCCTAGCATTTGATGATGTCAATGTTGTGGATTTTGGCCATTCTAATAGGTGTGTAGTGGTATCTCATCCTTGTTCTAATTTACAATTCTCCAGGGACACACAATGTTAAACATCTTTTCATATTCTTATATGCCTTCTGTATATCTTCTTACAATGAGGCATCTGTTCAGATCTTTTGCTCATTTTTTAATCAGGTTGTTAGTTTTCTTATTGTTAAGAGGTCTTTATATCTTTTAGATAATAGTCCATTATTAGATATGTCTTTTGCAAATATTGTCTCCCAGTTTGTAGCTTGTCTTCTCATTTCCTTGACAGTGCTTTTTTTCAGAGTAGAAATTTTTAATTTTAATGAAGTCCAACTTATCAATTATTTATTTCATGCACCGTGCTCTTAGTGTTGTGTCTAAAAAGTCATTGCCAAACCCAAGGTCATCTTGTTTTTCTCTTATTTTATCTTCAAGGAGTTTTGTATTTTGCATTTTACATTTAGATCTGTGATCCATTTTGAGTTAGTTTTATGAATGGTTTAAGGGATGTGTCTAGATTAATATTATTATTAGTTTTGGGTACATATAGATGTTCAGTTGTTCCAGCCCATTTGTTGAAAAGACTGTCTTTGCTTCATTATATTGTCTTCGCTCCTTTCTCAAAGATCAGAGGACTGTAATTGTATGGGACTATTACTGGGCTGTCTGTTCAGTTTCATTGATACATTGTCTATTCTTTTATGAATACTACACTGTTTTGATTACTGTAGCTTTATAGTAAGTCTTAAAGTCAGGTAGTTTCAGCCTTCCAATTTTTCAGGACTGCTATACAGAGGAGTGATTGATTTTTGTATATTGATTTTGTATTCTACAACCTTGTTATAATCACTTACTAGGTACAGGAATTTTTTGGTTGATTCTTTAAGAATTTGTATAGAGACAATCATGTCATCTGTGAATAAATAAAGTATTATTTCTTCCTTCCCAGTTTGTATACTTCATATATCATTTTATTGTCATATTGCATTGTCTAGGACTTTCAGTACAATGTTGAAAAGCTGTAGTGAGTGGAGCCATCTTTGCCTTTTTCCTGATCTTAGTGGGAAAGTTTCTAGTTTCTTACCATTAAGAATGGTGTTAGCTGTAGGTTTTTTGTATGTATTCTTTATCTAGTTGAAGAAGTTCTCTGTTCCTAGTTTGCTGAGAGTTTTTATTGTGAATGGGTATTGGATTTTGTCAAATACTTTTCCTGTATTTATTAATATAATCATGTGATTTTTCTTCTTTAGCTTGTTGATGTGATGGGTTATATTATTGATTTCCAAATGTTGAACTAGACTTACATACTTGGAATAAATCCCACTTGGTCCTGGTATAGAATTCCTTTTATACATTGTTGGATTCAATTTCCTAATATTTTATTGAATATTTTTACATCTATGTTCATGAGAGATATTGGTCTATAGTTTTCTTTTCTTTTAATGCCTTTGTCTGGTTTTGGTATTAGGATAATGCTGGCCTCATAGAATAAGTTAGAAGTATTCCTTATGCTTTATCTTCTGGAAGAAATTGTAGAGAACTGGTAAAATTTCTTCCTTAAATGTTTGATAGACTTCATCAGAGAACCCATCTGGACCTGATGCTTTCTGTATTGAAAGGTTAATAATTGTTGAACATTTGAATATATAACTCAGTGAATTATCAATTATATAAAAATTATACAAAATTATGAATTATATATAAATTCAATGAATTTTATAAAATTAAAATAAAATAGAATAAAAGGAGACAAGACACACACACATACATATATATAAATTTATGAAGTTAGGAATTTGTGTCTTCTCTTTCTTTTTAGTTAGCGTGACTAGGTGTTTATCAATTTTATTGATCTTTTCTTAGAATCAGCTTTTAATTTTGTTGATTTTTCTCTATTAATTTCCTGTTTTCAATTTCATTTATTCTCTGATTATTATTATTATTATTATTTTTTGCTTACCTTCGATTTAATTTGCTCCTCTTTTTCTAGTTTTTGAGGGTGTAGGCTTAGGTTATTGAGTTTTATATCTTTCTAATATATGCACTCAATGCTATAAATCCCCTCTTAAGTACTGCTTTTGCTGTTATCTCACTAATTTGGATAGGTTGTGTTTTCATTTACTTCAAAATAGTTTTAAATTTCACTTGACACTTCTTCTTTAGCCGATGTGTTATTTAGAAATGTGTTGTTCAGTCTCCAAATATTTTAGAGTGTGCTGTCTTCCTGTAATTGACTTCTTATTTAATTCCATTGTGCCCTAAGAGCATACTTAGTATGATATCTATTCTTTTAAATTTGTTAAGGTATGTTTTATGGCTCAGAATGTTTTGGTGAAAGTTCCATGTAAAATTGAGAAGAATGTATATATATTCTGCTGTTGTGGGATAAGATATTCTATTAATATGTATGTCAATTCAATCCATTTAATTGAGGGTGCTATTCAGTGCAACTATACCTTTACTGATTTTCTGTCTGCTGGATTATTAATAGAGAATGTTGAAATCTCCAAATGTAATATTGAATTAGTCTATTTCTATTTGAAGTTCTGTTTTGTCTCTCATATTTTTATACTCTGTAGATGCAAGATACATTAAGGACTAAGTTTGCTTGGAGAATCAACACCTTTATCATTATGTAATGCCCCTCTTTTCCACAATAATTTTCCTTACACTGAACTCTGCTTTTTCTGAAATTAATATAGTTACTCCAGCTTTCTTTTGATTAATGTTAGCATGGAATATCTTTCTTCATCCCTTGACTTTTCATTTGTGTCTTTATATTATATTTAAAGTGAGTTTCTTGTAAATAACATATAGTTGGGCCTTTAAAAAATCTACTCTGATAATCTCTGTCTATTATTATAACTGGCATGTCTAAACCATTTACATTTAAAGTGATTATTGATATAGTTGAATAATAACCATCATATTTATAACTTTCTATTTGTTTTTTCTTTTTCTATCTTCTACCTTTTTTCTGCCTTCTCTGATTTTAATTAAACATTTTATATGATTCATTTTTCTCTCTTCTCTTAGCATGTCAATTATACATGTTTAAAAAATTTTGTGTTTGCCCTAGAATTGGCACTTTACACCCAATCTAAATCTATTTTCAAATAGCACTATTTCATTTTATGGGTAGTACAAGTACCTTAGAGCACCCCCATTTTCTCTTCCTGTCCTCTTATAATAATCTTTTTTTTTTTTTTTGAGACAGAATTTCGCTCTGTTGCCCAGGCTAGAGTACCATGGCGTCAGCCTAGCTCACAGCAACCTCAGACTCCTGGGCTCAAGCAATCCTCCTGCCTCAGTTTCCCTAGTAGCTGGGACTATAGGCATGTGCCACCATGCCCGGCTAATTTTAAATATATATATATATACACACATACACACATATATATATATATATTTTTTTTTTTTTTTAGTTGTCCAGCTAATTTCTTTCTATTTTTAGTAGAGATAGGGTCTCGCTCTTGCTCAGGCTGGTCTCGAACTCCTGAGCTCAAACAATCCACGCGCCTCTGCCTCCCAGAGTGCTAGGATTACAGGCGTGAGCCACCGCACCTGGCCCCCTCTTATTACTATCTTGTCATTTATTTCACTTATTTATAAGCTATAATATCTAAATTCATCATTGGTATTATTATTTTGAACAGACTTATCTTTTAGATTAATTAGTATAAAAAAATGAAAGATTTTATTTTACTTTCGTTTATTCGTTCTCTTAACACTCTTCCTTTCTCTCTGTAGATCCAAGTTTCTCACCTGTATCATTTTCCAGCTCTCTGAAGAACTTTTTAAAAAGGTACTTCTTGGAAGACAGGTCAACTGGCCACTAATTTCCTCAACTTTTTTCCTAAGAAAGTCTTTATTTTTTCTTTACTTTTGAAGGATAATTTCACTAGATACAGAATTCTACTTTGGTGGGACTTTTTTCTTTAACAATTTTAAATATTTCACTCTTCTCTCTTCTTGCTTGCTTGGTTTCTAAAGGGAAGTCTGATGTAATTATGACATTTTTCTCTGTAGATAAGATGTTTTTTCCTCTGGCTTCTCCTTGTCCTTGATTTTCTGCAGTTTGAATATGATATACCTAGGTATAGATTTTAAAATACTTATTCTATTTGGTGTTCTCTGCACTTGGTAGATCTGTAGTTTGTTGTCTGTCATTAATTTTGGAAAATTCAAAGCCATTATTACTTCACATATTTGTCTTTTCTTTCTCTCTTTATTTTCCTTCTGGTATTCTCATTGCATCTATGTTACAACATCCATCTCAAGCAGTTGGCCTGAGAAGTTCTCTCTTACTCAGCCTTTTTTTGTTTTAGTCAGGTCTTCTATTGATTGGATGAGGCCCACCCACGTTAGGGAGCTCAATCTGCTTACTCAGTCTATTGACTCAAATGTTAACCACATCCAGAAACAGCCTCACAGACACACCCAGAATAATCTTTGACCAAATGTCTAGGTAGCCCATGGGCCAGTCAAGTTGACACATAAAATTAACATCAAACTGTCCGTCTCTCCAGTTTTAGGGACAGCACTTTGCTCTGAGACCTCACTTCTCTGATGGATAAGAGTTGTTTATTTTCAATTTGTTCAGCTTTTTCTTGTTGTAAAGATGGGAATGAAAACTTACAGGTTCTTTACTTGTTGGACCACACACTGTAAGCCTTTGATGCCTTCTTGCAATTAAAGAAAAACATATTCATTTCCCCTAGTTTTCCTCATTAGGGGATTTGATCCAGGTTGCCTAGCACATCCTTACTGGCAGTGAATGTTCTCAATTCATTTTTCCCCCATTCTTCTTTATTCTAACTTTATTTTTAAAGCAATATTTTGAGGTTTAACATGTATCCAAAATGTAAGTGTGTAGCTCAATGAATTTTTATAAAGTTCACATACTCCTATATTTAGCACCAAAAGCATTGTCATGTGCCAATATCTTAGATCCTCTCTCTTGCTCCCTCCCACTCATGACCCCTTTCCAAAAGGTAACTAGTACTCATTTTTTTCACACATGTATGACTTTGGTCTATTTTTGAACTTTATATAAATGGCATCAAGTAATATGTACTCTTTTGTGCATGGTATCTTTTGTGAGATTCATCCACATTGCCATATTGTAGTTTTTTTTATTCTCGTAACTATAGGAAAGGAATTTTATTGATAATCATACCAAAATGTATTTGTCTTGTGTGTAGACATTCGGGTTATTTTTACGTTCTAGCTATTATAAATAGTGCTGCCATGTACAATCTTGTCTTTTTGTGAGTACAGTTGTCCCTCAATATCCATGGGGGATTGGTTTCAGGATGCCTGTGGTTAACAAACTCCTTGGAAACTCAAGTCCCTGATGTAAAATGGTGTAGTATTTGCAAATAACCTACCCATATCCTTCTGTATACTTTAAATCATCTCTAGATTACTCATAGTGCCTAATACAATGCCTACACATCACTTCATTCGTGTAGATTCAATGTAGTACTCCACATGTGGCAAACTTAAGTTTTGTTTTTTGGAACTTTGTGGAATTTTTTTTTCCAAATATTTTCAGTCTGCAGTTGGTTGAATCCATAGATGCAGAACCCATGAATACAGCAGGTGACTGTATATGTAAACAGTTATGTTGGACATATGTCTAGTAATGAACTTTATGGATAGGTATATGTTCAGCTTTAGTAAATAATGTCAATCAGTTTTCACAAGTTTCCAAAGAGTTTCCTAAGTCAGTGGCATTAAATACATTCACACTGTTGTGCAACCATCCGTACTACCCATATCCAGAAATTGTTCATCATCCTATACTGAAACCCTGTACCCATTAAACTATAACTCCCCATTATCCTCTCCTTCTAGTCCCTAGTAGCCACTATTCTACTTTCTGTTTCTATGAACTTGCCTATTCTATATTCTTCACATAAATGGTATCATATAATATCTGTCCTTTTATGTCTGGCTTATTTTACTTAGCATAATGTCTTCTAGGTTCATCCATGTTATAACATGTATCAGAATTTTTATTTCCTTTTAAATTTGAATAATATTTTAGTATATGTATATACTACATTTTTAATTCATTGATGGACACGTGAGTTGTTTCCATCTTTTGCCTATTGCGAACATTGGTATGCAAATATCTGAGTCCTTGCTTTCAGTTCTTTTGTGTGTATATATCCAAAAGTGGAATTGTTGAATCATATTGTAATTCTGTGTTTAATTTTTTAAGGAATCACCATACTATTTTCCTCAGCAGTTATACTATTTTATATTCCCACCAGCAAGGCACAAGTGTTACAGTTTCTCCACATCCATACCAATACTTTTCTGTCGTTTCATTTAAATAATAGTCATCCTAATGGATGTGAAGTGGTAGCTCATTGTGGTTTTGATTAGTATTTCCCTAATGATTAGTGATATTGAACATCTTTTCATGTGCTTATTGGCCATTTGTAATTCTTTTTTTGGAAAAAATGTATATTTAATTTCTTTGCTCATTTTTGAATTGAGTAGTTGTTTTTGTTGTTGTTGGGGTATAGGAGTTCTTTATATATTCTGGATATTAATCTGTTATCAGATATGCAATTTCCAAATATTTTCTCACATTCTGAGTTGCCTTTTTTCTCTGTTGATAGTATTCTTTCATGTACAAAATTTGTAAATTTTGATGAAGTCCAATTTTTTTCTATTTTCCTTTTGTTCCCTATATCTTTGGTATCATATCTAAGAAATTATTGCCAAATCCAATGTCATAAAGCTTTTCCTGTATGTTTTCTTCCAAAAGTTTTATAGTTTTAGCTCTTGTGTTTAAGTATTTGATCGATTTTGAGTTAGTATTTGTATATGGTATTTGTATATGATGTTAGGTAACGGTCCAACCTCATTCTCCTGCATGTTGATATCTGGTTTTCCCAGCACCATTTGTTGAAAAGACCTTATATCCTTTTGATGCATACAATTGGTTAGAAATATTTCTTATAAATGCCATCTTCCACTCTGTGGACTTGCATTTTAATGTTTTAATGGTACCTTTTGATTAAAAGAAGCTCTTAATCTTAATAGAATCAATTTATAATGTTTTCTTTTTATGATTAGTGTTTTTGTTTCCTGTTTAGGAAATCTTTGCTTACTCCATGGTCATGGAGATATTCTCCTATATTTTCTTCTAAAAGCTTTATTGTTTCACCTTTCATATATATGTGTGTATACATATTTGTGTGTGTATATATATACACACACATACATATATATCTATATATCTGGAATTCAGTTTTGTAGATGGTGTGAGTTAGGAATAAAGGGTTTTTTGGTTTTTTTTTAAATGGATATCCAACTGACCTAGCACAATTTGTTGAAAGGACTGTCCTTTCCCTACTATACTTGGATGGCTAGGTTCTTTTGAAGAGTAGTTCTTTGGTAATGTCACCAATTTCTTTAAATTATTGGTCTGTTCAGCTTTTCTACCCTGTCTTGTATCACTAAGAAAATTGTTACAAAAATTGCACACAGAAAGCAGATTCAATGTTTGTTAAGAGTGTGCCACCTTTATCTTTTTTTTGATAAAGTATTTTACAGCAAATTCTAAAATGTGTATCATTTTTACCCTTATTTCATACACATCTCAAAATTATGGGCATCTTCTTATAAAAGCATAGTAACATATAATACTAACATAATTAACAATTTTTAATTGGTATTAGATGAAACTTTGACAGTCAGATTTCTTCATCTGTCTAAAAGTGCTTCTTTAGAGTTGACTTCTTCAAATTTGCATTTAAACCAGCTCCATACATCACCTTTGGTTTTTCTCTTGTGTCTTTCTTAGTTCTGGCCACTGCTGTTTTCTTTCTGTCTCCCTGCTGGAGTTGACTCGTGCAGAATCTGGAACTCTTTTCCTGTAGAGTATCCCACATTGTGTCTGTTTCTTTGTGATGTCGTTTAACATGTTCTTCTGTTCTCTGCATTTTCTTAACTAGAAGTTAGCTGTAGAGCTTTACTTAGGTATATAGTCAACATGTTTGGGGAAAAAATGCATCATTATTGACAAATAATGTTTAGTTGTTTCACTTTTAGTGATGCTTAGATTGATCAGGAGGTTCAAATGGCAGTAGTCTACTTTTCTCCATCCATCTTTAATCTAGTGGTTTCATTCATTGTTTATCAATTCCCAAATCAATTGTTTCTGTGGGTTGGGGGGGGTGTTGCAAAATGGCAATTTGTAATTCTGTCATTCTTTTGATGTTAATAAGCTGGAATTCATGTTCCTTCATCTATCAGAATTATGTGCTTACTCTAAAATACAGGTCTACACACAGAAGGTTCAATTTTTCTTTTCCAGCTCCCTTTCCCCTTGATTAGTTTTTCTAGAACTTTATATATTTTATTAGTTTTTTTAAAAGCAGGCTCTTTAGAAATAAATTTTACTCCTCTAAATATTTTTTGCTTTAGTTTAAACAATTTTTCTATTGCATTTCTTCACTTTCTTTTTTCAAGTATGTTGATGACTGCTTAAAGCATTTTTATTTTCTATTATTAATAAACTTTTGAGGCTATGAATTCTTCTTGGTTATATTAATACATTCTTTTGTCACTAGTAAAAAATATTACATAGTTTAATTCTTACAACTATGTAATATTTTTAATAGTGACAAAGAGAAAATGGGATTACATTTTTTTAACTTACAGGATAAGTTAAAACTATATTTTTAATGAATATTCCATTTTTATGCTTATAAAAGTAATACGTGCAGAGGGTTCCATGGAGTAGTGGTGAGCACTTTGGGCTCTAAAAGTAATACGTGCTTATTGTATTTTTGACAAAAATGGGCTTACACTCTATATGTTGTTTTATAATGTAATTTTCATGTAACAATGTATTACTATCTTTACATATTTTATACATATAAACATACACCATCATTTTAATTTTTGCTAAATAATTATATTTTATGCATTGGTCCTAATTTTCTTGTTATTGTTCTCATTATTCATGGTCATCCTAATTTTAGCTATAAAACTCTCATCACATGTCAGGCAATATAATAAACTTTGCATACATTATTTTCTTCACATTTATAAGTGAGGAAACTGACATTTAGAGAGATTAAGTAACTTGCCTAAACTTTGACGTTTCAGAGCTGAAATTCATTCAGGACTGTTGGACTTTCATGCCCATGATCTTAACTATTATGTTTCTCTAAACAATAATATACTTAATAAATATGGCCAAAAAGTAGGGTATTTCCAGTTTTTGTTATTATAAGCAATGCTGCAGTAAATAATTTTGTATATACATGGTTAGGTACAAAGTTACTTATCAGCTTATTTCCTTAGGAAAACTCATTGAGAAAGACTTATTGGGCTAAAGGAACATTTACAAAACGAAAGTTTTGAATTTCTCTTGACTTAGAATTATTAAGAAAGTTTAGAAAATATGTTTTATATATTTTTAACTCATTATTTTCTATAAAATAATTATAAAATTTCATTTCATTCTGGTCAGTTAATGGGGCCTGTGCTTTGGGTTTTTTTTGAAATATTTCTTTCATCTTCAGTTTTGAGAGATATTTTTACTGGGTGTAGAATTTTAGTCAACATTTTTTTGTTTTTGTTTTTAATTTTAGTACTTTAAAGATATTTCTTCATTGTCTTCAGACTTGCATATTATCTGATGACAAGTCTGGTGTACTTCTTATCTTTTTTTATTCTGTACATGATTTGTCATTTCCCCCTGCCCCCACTACTTTTAAGATTTTCTCTGTTTTGTCAGTTTTCAGCTATTTGATTATGATGTGTTAGGGTATAGTCTTTTTTTTTTTAATTCTACTTGTGTTTGTTGAGATTCATGAATCTGTTGGTTTATAGTTTTTGTAAAATTTAGAAAAATTTTGGCCCTATTTCTTCAAAGATTTTTTTGCTTCTCTCTTTTATTCTGGGACTCCAATTACATAAACGTTAAACTTCTGATAAGATTTCACATGTGACTGAATGCTTTGTTTAATTTTTTTTAATCTTATTTTTCTTCTCTTTACCATTTTTGATAGCTTCTTTCTTTTGTTATGTCTTAAAGTTCACTGACCTTTTGTTCTGCTGTCTACTCTACTGTTAGTTCTAACTGATAAATTTTTCATCTTTTGCTATTAATAGTATCCAAAGTGCTTTTCACTTCAGATATTATATTTTTTTAAATCTAGAAATTCCATTTAGTTATTTTTTATATCTTTAATATTTTCCCTCTCATTATAGTCATATTTTCCTTTACTTATTAAAGGTATGCTGTATATTTGCATACCTTTTTAATATTTCTTTCTGCTAGTTTCATCATATGTGTTACTTCTGGGTTTGTTTCTATTGATTGAGTTTTCCCCCTAATTACAAGTCATATTTTCCTGTTTCTTTGCCTGTCTAGTAATTTTTTTTCTTAATAACTGATGTTGTTAATCAGTTAATCACCACAATCATAATTGAATTAAACTCTCGTGTTTGTTGTGTATCTTACTTCAATTCCAACTTTAGAGTAGAAGGCAAAGTAGGCATTTATTTAATCAATACTAGTCAAACTAGATAGAATTATCTATCTTGTCACTTCTTTTGGGTATAACTATGTACTAGAAAATTTCAGGGCTTTATAAGAGCCATTCATTTGTTTATAAATTAATTTATGCATTCACTTGTTAAATATTTACTGCCAGGTACTCTACCTTGGTCTGTTTGTTCTGGTGATATTGGTGATATTTGTGTGGTTGGAGCAGAGTAAGGGCCAGTAAATGGGGAAAAGTCTTTATAATCTGTTTGTTCAACCTTCATCTCTCCCAGTCCTATCTTTGCTTCCTCTAAGAAATTCAAGGGAAATGCTTCTGTCTGCTTCTAGCACCCTATTCTGAGCCTCAGGCTGCTAGAGAAACTTAAGAACAAGACAGACTCTGTTTACAGTGTTCTTTTCACAGTGTCACTTTCAAAGACTAAAACCTCTCCCTTGTTATCTGGAGACTTTAAATGCCTTTCCTATAATCTTCCCTATGTTGCTTCAGAGAGAAAGTAGAGGATCTGGTCAGGTGAGAATACATTTTGTAGGGTAGACTAGTGGCCCCTAAATGTTCAAGTCTTTTTTTTATCTCAGCATATTATGGGGGTACAAATATTACGGTTACGTGTATTGCCCATGCCCCCCCCCTCGAGGCAGAGGATCAAGCGTGACCATCCCCCAGACATTGCACATCTCACTCATTATGTTTGTATATACCCATCCCCTCCTCCCCGCTCCCACCCACCCAACACCCGATAAATGTTATTCTTATATGTCCACTTAGGTGTTGATCCATTAATACCAATTTGCTGGTGAGTACATGCAGTGCTTGATTTTCCATTCTTGAGATACTTCACTTAGTGTCTAGTAATTTTTAAATTGACATTGGGCATTATGAATCTTACGTTGTTAGTTGTTGGATTTCATCTTATTAATTTAAATAATATTGTATCATCCAGTCCTATAAAAGTTTCAGATCTGTTTTCTGTTTTATGGATAATAGATTTTTTTGCCATTATAGATGTAGACTTAAATTTTTTACATGTTTTTATGAACATTTAAAATAAAAAATCTGTGGGTGCATCCCCCCAAAATTACATACATTCCTATCTTACCTGAAGTCTAGAATTATGGAAAAATATTGGCTACTTGGGTCTTTGCTGGGCATTAGAGGGAGGAAATTCTGTAGATAATACATAGTACACACACAGAGGTTTGGCTATTGAAACCTTTAACCTCCTTCATGGTAGAGATAACCTAGGTGCTATATTAAAACTGGAGGATCCAACATGGAATTAAGTCAAGTCAAGGGTGAGGTTCTTATATTTCTCTCTCTTTCCCATTGCAGGCATGTTCCCTGGAACCTCCATGAGCCAAGAGTAGACCAATTTTCTTTCACTGGAAACCTGGATTTGATGTATGTGTTATTGCTTAAATTGTCCAGAGACAGGGATTTGACTTGTGGAGATCAGATGAAGCAATAGGGGGCTCCTTACTTTCTGCTTTGGGAGCCATCAAGGAGCTCAGGTAGTTTTGTTTCCTCTTGAGCAGTGAATCTGTTAGTTACAATGGAGCATAGACCTATGTGCTCTCTGGTGCATTATTGCTCACAGTGTGGTTCAGAAGTTCTCCAAGTTTAGTTTATGATGAAGAACCTGTTCCCTCAGTTATAAGAGGAGATTTCTGGGCTATAATTTACAGGGTTTCTAAGACATGACAGAAGTAGAATAACGGTTTATTCAAAAATATGTATATAGACATTGGCTTTGTTGCTGGAGATAGACAGATAAGACACTTTGTGCTTTCAAGAATAAGGACACTCTGAAGAGAAGGAGGCCAATACAACGTGCTAAGGATATGCATCCCAAACCAGGGGGTCAGGCCAGGGAAGACAACAGTGAAGCTGTAGCAAGAGTTAACCAGATGGGGCTGAGTGGTATTTCAGGCAAAGGGTCTAGCAGGGGCAAAGTCAGAGATGTGAGAAAACATTATAAATTAATTAAGGTGATAATAGTTGCTGCCACAAGTAAGCCTCAAAATCTTTTAACAATAAAGGTTTATTTTCACTCAGATAGAATCTAAAATAGGTATTTCTGGTGAGCATATATCTCTCTTCCAAAAAATAACTGGAGGGATGCAGGGTCTTTCTGTCTTGTGCTTTCACCGTCTTCAGCACATAACTTCCAAACCACTGTGCTCATCAGCATCCAGCGAGCAAGTGGAAGAAAACGCCTGCAGAATCCTTTTGGGGAGTTGAAACACACTGCTTCTGTTCACATTTATTGGCTTGAAGTCAGTTACATGGCCCCATTTAAACACATGGGAGGCTGAGAAATGTAGTTGAGCTGTGCGCCCAGGAAGAAAAGGGAATGAATTGGGCTTTGTGATTAACTTTCTGCCACATGTTATATTTTCTGGGAAGTGCAACGAATGCTGTCTGGCTCACCTACTAGTTTTTAGTGGAATAACTGTCAAAAAATAGAGTTGGAGACATAGCCAACATCCAGATCCTGGCCTTATATATGCTACAAAATTTGGAATCTATTCTGAGAGTGTTGTCAAATAAAATAATAAACTTAAAAGAATTCAGCTGTAGTGTCTGCTGCTGATATAAAATATGTATTAGTTTCTATTGTTGTTAATGATATTAGTATTGCTAGCAATTGGAAAAACATTGGAAGAAGGTGAAATGAAGAAAGGAAACCGGTTAGACAACCATTCTAATAACTCAGGTATGAAATGATGAATTCTCGAGCCAATGTAATAGCAGTAGGAATGCAGAGGAATTTGAAGTTTGAAAATATTAAATAGAAAGAACAAACGTGCCTAATAGCAGAAAGTGAGGAGGACAGAGAAGCAAAGATGATTTGTAGGTTTCTTCCTCAGGTGGCTTCTTGGATGGTGATGTCACTCACAGATCGAGGAAGTGCAAAGGAGGAGTAGATTTGGGTGGGAAGGTTAGAGTTGGGTTTAGGATTTCTGGACTTTCACTTTAATGCCTTTCTGTCTTGTGCCTTGACAGAGCCCTTTTCTTACTGAGTGTTGTGCTCCCGTCCCCCTGGGTCACGTCTCCTACATGGATTTTTGTGGGCCAGGCTGGGAGTTCGACCTGTTCCAACCTCAGAAGAACACAAGGAGAGTGACATAGCTGTGATTCTAGGCCTCAGCTTTTGCTGTGAAGTTATTGTTGTTGCTTTGCTTCCTAGGGTTTTTATAACCATGGCTTCAGAGGTGGGACTCTGGGTCATTCTGTGTCCAGGCCCCTATATCGGTAGTGACCTAGACCTTGGAGGCTTGCCCAGGTAAGTTGTGCTTTGAGGGTTCCTGGCCATGACTGCATGTGGGCCACAAGCACCTTCAAATGCAAGTTAGGCAAAGTGTTTTGCTTTGGTTTCTATGTACATTTTTTATCTGCACTCTTCTGTTCATTTAATGACATAGAAAATGATCTTTAAAGTAGTAGGGATTATATGGTATTTGGGTTTTTTTTCCTTCTATTTTGTTTTGTTTTGAGACAGGGTCTTGCTGTGTTGCCCAGGCAGGAATACAGTGGTGCAATCACAGCTCATTGTAACCTCCAACTCTTGGGTTCTATCTATCCTCCTGCCCCAGCCTCCTGAGTAGCTAGAACTACAGGTACATACTACCACGCCTGGCTGATTTTTAAATTTAATTTAATTTAATTTTTTTTTTTGTAGAGATGATAAGTTGTTCATGCTGATCTCAAACTCCTGGCCACAAGCAATTCTCCTGCCTCGGTCTCCTAAAGTTCTGGGGTTACAGGCACGAGTCACTGTGCCTGGCCAGTATTTATTTTTATATAAACCTCCATCTCTGCAGTGCTAATGGGATAGATTTTGTATTTATATTTTATTTATTTATTTTTCACTATCCAAAAATAGAAGCTATTTAATATGAACATTTTGTGTATTGTTTTTCAGATGATACTGTATTAACAAGTTTACATCCTGATTTTTACACTTAACATTGTATCATAAAGAACTGTTATAAAATTAAAACTTTTGTAAAAATGATCTTTAAAAGACATGTAATTCTATCATATAGTTATTTCAAGATTTCCTTATTCATCCTTTTACTTGAGTATTTCGATATTTCACTTTATCCTTGTAATATAATGCTTAAATTATCATCTTTATCCTTAAGTCCTTTTTGGCATCTCTGGTAATTTTTTGGGATAGACTTACAAAAGTTATATTACCGAGTGTGCATATTTTTGAGACTAGCACTATACTTTTCTAAATTCCTTTTTTTTTCAATTTCAGAATATGATAGGAGTACAAACGTTTTGGTTACATGTCTTGCTTTTGTACAGTTTGAGTCAATGTGATGTGCCCATTACCTAGATAGTGTGCATTGTATCCATTAGGTGTGAACTTCATATTTATATTTTAAATAAAAACTAATGGCTACCACTTAAGCAATATCTTTATAACTCCTAGTTTTTGTGGTGGCAGTACAAATAGCAAGAAATTGGTTGATTATCTCCTTTTAAAGAGGGTTTTTTTATTTGTTTATTTTTTACTTTGGATTAGATCTTGTTTTTATTATGACAAAATATACATAATGTAAAACTTACCATTCTAACCATTTAAAAGTATGCAATTCTGTAGCATTAACTGCATTCAAAATGTTGAGCAACCATCACCACTATTTAATCCAGAACCTTTTATCACCCAAAAAGGATACCCAGGCACTCCTCTTTCTCCCCCTCCCCCTCACTCCTATTCTACCTTTTGTCTCTACAGATTTATCTATTCTGAGTATTTCATATAAATTGAATTGTACAATATGTGGCCTTTTGTGCCTCCACTTAGCATGATATTTCCAGAGTTCATCTGTGTTGTAGCATGTACTTTATTCATTTTTTATGGCTGAATAATATTCATTAAAGAGTTTTTTTTTAACTTCTAAATAGCTTTATAAAAATCTCATTCTATTTTCTTTTAAGAAAAATCTGTTCATGTATTTGCCCACTTTTTGATGGGATTGTTTTTTTTTTCTTGCTGATTTGTTTGAGTTCTTTATAGTTTCTGGATATTAGCCCTTTGTCAGATGTATAGTTTGCAAATATTTTCTCCCATTCTGTAGGTTGTCTATTTACTCTGTTGATTACTTCCTTTGATGTGCAAAAACTTTTCGGTTTAATTAAGTCCCATTTACTTATTTTTGCTGTTGCTGTATTTGCTTTTGGGATCTTACAAACATATGAAAACATACTCAGCATTACTAATTACTGGGGAAATGCAAATTAAACCCACAATGATATACCACCTTACCCTATCAGAATAGCCATTATCAAAAAGTCAAAAAAAGAATAGATGTTGGCGTGGATGTGGTGAAAAGGGAATGCTTATACACTGTTGGTAGGAATGTAAATTAGTACAACCACTATGAAAAGCAGTATGGAGATTTCTCAAAGAACTAGAAGTAGACCTACCATTTGATCCAGCAATCCCACTACTGGGTATCTACCCAAAGGACACGAAGTCATTTTATAAAAAAGACATCTATACCTGAATATTTATCGCAGCACAATTCACAATTGCAAAGATATGGAGCCAACTTAAGTGCCCATCAATTCATGAGTAGATTAACAAACTGTTATATATATATATATGTGTGTGTGTGTATATATATGTGTGTGTGTATATATATATATATACACATATATACACACTTTGGAGTACTACTCAGCCATAAAAAGGAAAGAAATAATGTCTTTTGCTGCAACTTGGATAGAACCGGAAGTCATGATCCTAAGCAAATTATCTCAGAAATGGAAAAACAAATACCTCATGTTCTCACTTATAAGTAGGAGCTAAACAAGGGGTATATATTGTCATAAAGTGGTATAATGGAAATTGTAAACTAAGAAGAGGGAGGGAGGAATGGGGGTAAGAGATAAAAATCTACCTCTCAGGTACAATGTACACTATTCTGGTGACAGGTACACTGAAAGCCCTGACTTAAGCATGATACAATTCATCCATGTAACAAAAAACACTTGTACCCCTAAATTTTTTGAAAAAAAAATCTCATTCTAGACTAGGGATTGGCAAACTTTTCCTATAAAAAAGCCAGATAATAAATATTTTAGATTTTGTGGACCACATACAGTCTCTCCTGCAATTATCCATCTTGCTAGTATAGCATGAATGCAGCCATGACAATATGCAAACAAATGGATGTGGCTGTGTGCCAATAAAACTTTATTTGCAGAAACACACTGCAGATCTGATTTGGCCTGGGGGCTGTGGTTTGATGAGCTCTGCTCTAGATCATGTCATTTTATACAACCTCAATTTACATTTGGAGAAAAGAGATGATGGCCCAAGTGCAGATCTGTTTGTAACTGGCACCAACTGCTTTTTCTTAAAGTTGGATTAACCCCTCACAATATGCTGTTCTGGTGTGGCTGTGCAAATTTGGGCTGTCTGCAATCCAGCCTCCTATGCTTGAACATTCTCATTGCTGTCTCCCATCCCAAGTCTGTGTCTCGCCTTTCCAATCTTAGCTGGCTACTCAAGGACCCGAAAATGAAGCTGAGAACAACTTACAAGGGCTTCACGAAAGCAGTGAATCGCTATTTTGACAAGCTGATTTCCAAAATAGTACCACTCCAGGTAAAACCCAATCCCCCATCTCTAAAACCAAGGGAAGTGATTGCCTGAATGGTTCCCTGGGTAGGGCTAACTTACTTTCTGTGCGCTCAGGAGCAGGAAGCATATGCAACAGCTAATTCCAGCTCCTTGTTGTAAAATGACAGTTTTCATTGCTCTTCTTTTATGCCTTTCCTGCACCTGCCGCCCAACTGAACACTCGCATACTTAGATCTACCTTTTCCTGGAAGGACACTTGGAACTACACTCTGTATATTTTTATTTTGTCTTGCCCATTATTTATTTGCTCTCTCTATTGCTATAATTGGAAATTAGTGATTATCCTCAAAATGTCTTCATTTATCTCCTAATGATAGCTACATGTGTCAGTCCTTCACAAACAGTAGCTTATACAGATGACCTTAGGTCAGTGGTTTTATAAAAGTTGCAGTTGACTTAGCTTTTAATATACCTCTCTGCAGTAAAACCATTGTGTATATTGTTTAAGTGGAAATAATATGCCACTATATTTCTAAAATGGCTGAAAAACATAAAATGGACTAGGTAGAAAATGAGTAGAGAGGAGTAACAAGTACATAGCATCTATTAGGTGTCAAGCTTTGCTCTAGGTAATTAACATTTACTTAGCATATTTTATCCTCACAGGGATCAATTGAAGGAGACTTTGTAGATAGAATGGAGGCAATGACAAGGCTTGCATATGGCCAGGATGAGGCTCCACATGGTGTGAATTTACTGGCAACAGAGTTGGTTCCTGACATTATGAGTGTCTCAGAGTTAGTAAGTGACTTAAGAACATAAATTAATGTGCCACGTGGGTGTAGTAGAGATTGGCCTTACTGAGACTAGAGCTACGCTGTCTAATATGATAGCCATAGCCACATGTGCCTACTTAACTTTAAATTCATTACAGTTAAATAAAATAAAAAATGTAGTTTCTCATTTGTACTAGCCACATCTCAAGTGCTCAATGGCCACACGTGGCTGGTTGCTACCATATTAGATAGTGCAAATATAGAACATTTTCTTCTTTGCACAAAATTCTACTGAACAATGCTAGACTAGAATGCTCACCCCATCCCTAATTTAAGACTTCTTAGTCCTGAAAATCTTTACTGAAAAACCAACAGTAATCAGAAAGTTGTTTAGTGAGCATGAAACCAGGCCCTGAGGAGGTTAGGAGGTCTTGAGAACATTCTATAGGCCTTATGAATCACCACTTCCTTACAACTGAATATCTTTCTTTTAGAACTTTCAGTTGTGTGTTTCAGATTCAAGGGCTCTTGCTTCAGATAATTCCAGGTACTGTCAACTTCTGGATCTTTCCTCTTTTCTATTTTCTAGTCTGTTGGATTCCTCATTGCTTAGATAGGAAGGGGAAAGGGAGAAGCAGATTTTGAAAAAGTTGCTCGATGTTTGTCAGGTTTGAGAAATACTGTTTTAGGCTTTGTGTCTTTTTTTCTTCCTTATCAGAGTTTACAGTATAGTTATTCCTTGCTAAATATCCTCCCATTTCAATTCTCTGCATCTAAAGTTTCTCCTAGGTCATGGTGATCGGTTTTTAGTGTGCAAACACTTCAGTCACACTTAAACATAGTCCTGGGTCTTACCCAGATTGCTTCTTGCATTATTGGCATGAGTTTAATTCTTAAGTGTCAACACTATGTTTCTTCTCTGGGAAGGATACCTCATGATTGTCTCATGTGTTCCAAGAGTAGATTGAGGAAGTGCAAAGTGGGCACAGTGAAATTCGCCTAGGATGTGACAGGTGTAAGATATGGAGAGAAGATACGTTAGCTGACTGGGATTTTGAGTTGAGAGAGCTATAAAAATAGGGGATAACTGAGCATGTTAACATTGACTGAAAGGGACAATAAGGAGGGAGGATTTAAAGATATTTGCCAAAGGACATGATCTCAAGGGCATAAGGGGCTGCCATCTACACAGAGTTGGGAGGAACACCAACATTAAGAGGTGTGTAGGACAAAAGGAACCCACAAAGGAGTCTGAGGAAGAGTAACCAGAGCTAGGAGAGAATGGGTTACAGAAGACAGCAGAAGAGAGGGTTTCATGAATGAGGAAATGGCCAAGAGTATCAAATGTTGCTAAGAGAACAATTACATTAGGACTAAAATTTCGTGATTGAATTTAGCAAAAAGAAGGCCAGTGTTAATAATTTAGGTGGAATTCAAAGAATGAAAGTGAGGCTACAGTGAGTAGAGAAGTAGATGGGAGGATGGGTCAAGAGTGAGTACAGAAATAATTCACACAGTTTGGCCATGAAGCTGAAGAGGGCAAGAGGATGCTAATTGGAGGGGGAGTGGTCCAGGAAAATTATTTAAAACATAGCGCCTTAAGTCAATTTAAATGATGATGAGAAAGGTTCAGTAAGGAAAGAGATGAAGATATAGAAAACAGAAGGGATACACCAAACAGCAATGTTCCTGAGAGGTGAGAAGGAGATGAGATCCAGCACACAGGAGGTGAGATAACCCCTAGAAAGGATGCCAGACACCTTAGTCATTGATGCTGTCACTGGTGCTTAGGTGGAAAGATTGTTCTGAAAGATTGAGGCTCCATGCTTAACACATTGAATTAGGGAAAAAATAAGGGGAGTTAATTATTTAAGCAAGATTAGGAAAGGTAGGATTCCGAGTATATGACTTCTTCCCCGAGGTGACTGCTACCTTAGTGAGAGAGAAATTGCCAGAACTGTATTGCAACTTGAGGTTGACTTTAGGAGTGTGTTATTTCTATGACACTCCAGATATGTGTGTGCTTAGTAAACTCAGCAAATCCAGTCTTTTCCCACCCTTGCCTCACTCTGAAACTCTCATCTCCTTGACCCTCAGTATAACCAGGGAGGTCCCATCATTGCTGTGCAGGTCGAAAATGAATATGGTTCATATTATCTGGATAAAAAGTACATGCCATATGTTAAAAAGGTAAGTGCTCCTTTAATTTTTCTCCATATTTACACACTTATTTTCTCGCTGTTAGTTTGTGGAGCAAACATATCCTGAGCACCTGTAGGTTTCATGGAACCATGGGATATGAAGATGAATAAGGTCCAGTTTAATTTCTCCATGCATTTACCTTCTAGAGAAGGGACTGGAAACTACTTGCATAACTCTAGTGTAAGGCAAGGAAGTGATGTCAAGGTATCTTTCCTTTCTGTTGATATCATAGCTCTATTTTGGTTGATGTTTGCATGATACATATTTTTCTATTCTTTTACTTTCAAATTTTTTGTATCCATGATTTAAGGTACTTGTCTTTAAAGTAGTGTATAATTAGAATTTGTTTTTGTTAATTTGTCATGAGAATTCTTATCTCATAAATGAGGTATTTGGTTTGTTCACATTTAATGTAGTTGCTGATATATTTATATTTAAATCTATCATCTTATCATTTTATTTCTATATGTCCTACCTGTTCTATGGTCCCTTTTCTCTTCTTTCTTGTGTCCTTTTGGATTGACTATTTTTTATTAGCCCATTTTCTCCTCTACTAGCTTTTAATCCATTTTCACTATTTTAATGTTTGCCACACAGATCACAGTTTCCATCCTTGAATTGTTAACATCTAAGTTGAAATGTTTGCCAATTCCAGGGCAAAGCAAGAACCTTAGCACAGTTAATTGCATTTTCCTTTCTCTCATCTTAGGTACCATTGTTATCATTTCATTTAATGTTATAGATATATATAGTTTTAGACCTGCAACATTATTGTCATTTTTATTATTAAGTAGAATTAATAGTCATTTAGATTTATTCATATAATTTACTTTTTGTTGCTTTTACCCTCTGCATCTCTGAGCTTTCATCTATCTTGTTTTTCTCTACCTTTAGTATTTTCTTTGTTGCATGTATACTGGTAACAAATTCTTTCACTTTTTGTGAAAGAATTTCACAATATATTTAGTTCACAATCAGTGCATGTATACTGGTAACAAATTCTTTCACTTTTTGTGAAAGAATTTCACAATATATTTAGTTCACAATCAGTTTTGAAGTACATTTTTGCTCTAAGTTAAATTCCAGGTTGGCACTTATTTTCTTTGGGGATTCTCCTGGCATTCATTGTTTCTGTTAAGAAGGGAGTTATTAATAAAATTATTGTTCCTTTGAAAGTAAAGTGTATCTTTGCTTCTGACTGCTTTCAATACTTTTTCTTTGGTTTTCAGCAATTTTATTAAGATATGCCTAGGCCACATATGCCTAAGTATGGTTTTCTTTCTACTTATCCTGCTTACATTTGTTGCACTCTTCAATTTTTGGCTTGAAGTCTTTCATTTGTTTTGGAAAATTCTTAGCAATTATGCTCTGTTTTCTTTCTCCTCTCCTCTGGCATTTCAATTACACAAATTTAGATGTTTTCATCATATTCCACATATATTATACTATTTTCTGGTTGATTTCTTCTAAATTATCTTCTAATTCATTAATTTTCTCTTTAGGTTTGTCTAATTTGATGTTAAAGTCATCCTATTAAGTTCTTAATTTCAAATATTTTAATTTTTAGGTCTAGAATTTTTATTTGATTCTTTTTTATAGTTTTCCTTGCTTTGCAAAATTTTTTATTTAGTTACTTGAACACATTAATTATAATGATTTCAACATCTGCATCTAATAAACCTAATATTTGAGCTCCTATTGATCTGTTTCTATTGTATTTTTTCTCATGGTTTCAGTAAAGTATTATCTTTTGGTATGCCTAATAAGGTTTTAATTTAATGTCAGACATTTATTTATGAAAACGTTAAGATCATTTGAGGCTCTCGATCATCTTCCAGATGGATTCATTTTTGCTTCTGGCAGGTATTTGCAATGATTTGAAGCCAAGCTTCAATCCTTGTGTGAGCTAATCTAATTCTTGTTCATCCGTATTCCCAGGAGATAGCCCTATAGATTCTAGCTCAAAGCCATGGTCTCTAAACTGTGGCAGTCCCCAAACTGTAGTTTCTTTCCCCAAGTCTTATAAAACTGCTGGTGTCTCTGCTCAACTTCTCAGACTCTTCCTGGCTGATACTTTAGGAATCAGCCACTGTCTTAAGGCAAAAGTAGTGCCAAATGCTAGCCTCCCTTTCTCTATGGGATCTTGGCTTCTCAAGTTCTACCTTACATATCTGGTATTTCCAAAAAAACTTTTAAAAAAGTATTTGTCCAGTTGTATAATTGTGATTAGAAAGAGGTTTAGTTGGTGTTTTAGTCCATTTTCTGCTGCTACAACATGATAATTTATGAAGAATTTTATAAGGGTAATTTATAAAGAAAAGTTTATTTGGCTCATGGTTCTGGAGGCTGAGAAGCCCAAGAGCATGGTGCTGGCCTCTGGTCAGGGGCAGCATGTGGTGGAAGGCATCACAAGGCAAGTGAGCACATGAAACAGGGAAAGGGGGACAAACCCTCATGATAACTCATTCTGTGGTAATGGCATTAATCCATTCATGAGGGCAGAGCTCTCATGACCCAATTGCCTCCCAAAAGCCCCACCTCTTAACTGTACCAAATGGCAACCAGGTTACCAACACTCGAACTTCTTGGGGCACATGCAAACAATAGCAGTTGGAAACAAAAATAGCTCATCATCCCTAGAAGTAGATCCTGTTACTATCCCTATGAATTATGAACCATGTGTCCTGGTTTGTCCAGGACACTCCCAGGATGCTGGAATGATTGTTACCACTCTCTTTTTTTCTCAGGTATCTAGTAGCATAAGT
This sequence comes from Cheirogaleus medius, assembly GCA_008086735.1. Lineage (NCBI taxonomy): Eukaryota > Metazoa > Chordata > Mammalia > Primates > Cheirogaleidae > Cheirogaleus > Cheirogaleus medius. The sequence goes on along the minus strand of VBSM01000639.1, from coordinate 1,484,422 downwards.
GATATGATCACCTGCCATTGAGCCATGTTGCTCACTGGGGCTAGAGGTGTGACTCATGGCATTCGAACAGGACCCATGGTAGAGGAGTGGGGCGACGCTGATTGGTATATGACATGCTGGCTCTTCTCAGAGTCACTTCTCTGCCTCCCTTCTTTTTCAGAAAGTTCAGTAGATGCAAACTACTTCTTCATACCTAACAAAGGGCTCTAGGGTTAATTGCAGGAATATTTTCATTTTCAGGATATTCTGATCCAAAAGATCAGGAAAGTGTTCCTTTGGCTTATCTCAATACCTGTGGTCATAGTCCCATGATTCTACCATGAAGTAGCTAAGTCCCATAGCCTCTTCTTTCTATCTTGGATTTAGAATCTATCTAGAATTTTTTTTTAAAAAATTAAAGTAGGAACATTAAAGGTTCGTGTAGCAAAAAATGTGACTGTGGCTGGACTTAGCCAAAACCTGCCTGCCTTTGCCACTCACCAAAGGAAAACCCACAGTGTGCATGTGTCCACAAATGCCTCTTGTGTATTGGGCCCATGGGATGTGGCTAATTTGGGTGGAAATGTGGAGAAGACTGTTCACCTTAAGCTCTCTGATACACTGGAGAAAATCCAGAATTCAGGTCCTCAAGGGAAAGCACTATATTAAGGTGAATGCAAACAATCCCACTGCCTCTAGTATTAGGTTTGAAATTTAAATTGTCACTTTGGCCTTGCTGAGTGTGGCTGAAGCAGGGATGAGATTTTTGTCCTAATTTCCTAACTTATAAGTAGCTGGTTGGGGAATTAGACCTTCCTCTCCATTCCTCAGCTTTGCTTTATTAATAGTATTTTTATTGCCATAATTTTTTCCAGAGAAGAGCAATCCTGAGGGGCCAGAGACAGTTCATTTACTTCACTGTGAATTTCTCCGTAGGCCCTGGTGACAAGAGGGATCAAGGTGCTGCTCATGACTGCCGATACTGGACTAGAACTGAAAAGAGGCCACTTAAAAGATGGTGCGGTTTCGGTTTTGCCCTAGTTCCTCCATTAGTCAAGTCTGAAACAGAACAGGAGTCCCTGTGCTGTGCCCTCCTTCCCGTCTCCGTGGATGAAGCCCGGTTGTCTTTAGGTGAAAGCAGAGCTGAGTTAAGGAGCCAGTCAGGTCTTGCTGCCCCACCAGCTGTTACCCCCGGGCGTGCACCATGCAGAACACTTGCTCCATCCTCTCAGCCCCTTGGTGGCCCAGAGTGCGGCCTGGCTGGGTCTTGAATAAAGGTAACTCTGTCATTGACATGGGAAGTGGATGCCGTGTCAGAGAAATTGTCCTGTCGTGGATCCAGCCCCAGGAGCTCATGGGGTAAATAAGCCCAGGAAATAAAAGCAGCGGAGAAATATAGAATAGGATTACAAAGAGCAATGTGGGTTGATACACAGAAAAATGGGAAAAGGTAACATGCAGACAAATGGAGCCAGAGAACAATGCCTTTTGGAATTCTTGAACCCAAGCAATTTTGTCAGGTGCCTTATCCTCTGCTGTTCCCTCCCCCAGGCTTTTTGGTGACCCTTCCTCACCTTGTAGTGGGAGGGTCAGAATAGTGTTCTGATTTAGAAGTCAGGAGACCTGTAGCCAAGTTTTAGGTCTTAAGTTACTCACGTCTCTGGGCTTGATTTACTCATGTGGCCTGCATTATTCATCAGTGTGATGTGGTTTATTTTAACTGCCAGTCTTACTTCTCTGGGTCGTTCATTGCAAATGCTAAATGGAGGGATGTATTTGAAAGTCTTTGTATGTTGCATGTTTGGATCCAAGAGTAGGATCACATCTTTGTAGCTAGCCACAACCATGTCAATGGGAAATGCCTGTGAGGGGCGTGTACAGGACATGTTGAGCCCACTGTCCCTTCTGTCCCTGGGGGGTGTCCTCTGCCCTGCCCTGTAGTGGTCACAGCAGGGCACTTGCAGCGTTTCTCCTTTCCCTCCCCAGTGCTTGCCACTGTCCACATGAAGAATATCAAGAAAGAAACTTATCAAGAGCTTTCTTCAATTCAGGTAAGGACACTTTAGGGCTGGGGGACATTTTGATTCTTGTCCATGCTAGGACCTCTTCACTCATTTGCTGGGGAAATTCTCAGCAGTGATTAGTTCAGTTAAAAATTTGGATCTATCGTGCCCTTGAGATACCTCTTCTAAGTGGCTTTAGGTTTGATTAAATCAAATTCACATGCCCACAATATCTTGCCCATAACCCTAAGCATTAAATAAAGTCCAGTGTAATTTGCTTCCAGTGCGTTTCTTAGACTTGACTAAGAAACAGAACAACTTGAGAGAAGCACAGTTCTTAGGGCAGATGTTGTGGTATTAACTGAATATAGGGAGAAAGCAGAGCTTCTGACTCCCTGTTTTGTTTTTGTGTTTTCTGTCAAAGAGAATCCTCTCCAAACTGGACAAAGTAAAGCTCACATAGTGAAGGGGAGCTGACACTTGAACTAGATGAGAAGTTAGAGGTTTCAAATTGAGATCATACTGAGGATGTTTTTTGAGTCCTCATGTATACTGGTGACCAGACAGACATGCTCCTTGCCCTTGCAGAGGCTGCATCTAGGTTTGCTCGCTGTGCACGGGGGCTCTGTTGCTGCGTTTGTCCTGTTCGATATTCTCCTGAGCAGAGAGAGAGAAGGGAGAGAAATTGTGTTTATCAAGGGTCCAGACAAGAGAATGCTGAATGGAGTGGGGTCCACTCACACATCCATCAACATGGAGTTATTGTACAGCCCCTGCATTAAAATTAAAAACCAGATGACAGCAGCAAAGTTAAAGGACCAAAATGTAAAAAGGGAGAGGAATATCTTGATGGCACTTTACATCAAAGGGGCTTTGGAAGTCAGTTGACCACATGCTCCACCTAAACCAAGTCTGTGACATCAACTGCCAATAACTTTGAAAACTTGAGTTTCATTGATAGAAATGACATTATCACTTTTCTGCATACTGGCAAGAACAAATTTGAAGCATTTGTTTTTTGTTTTTTTTCTGCTCAGGGCATGATGTCTTACGAGGTATTTTAACAAAGTGGAATACTTCCAGGAAATATGGTTTAGGGCTTATGTAAAGATAACTCAAGGAACTGTAAGTGAGTCTCACATTAAAGATAAGATTCATTTGGTGAACATCTTCAAAATTTTAGAGTATTTACACATGAAAAGGAAATTCTTTGTAGTACTAGAGAGCAGAATTAGTTTCAATGGGTAAAAATTGAGAAAACATATATCGTCTCATTATAAGGATTATAATTTTTAACAATCTGAATTCTCCAAAAATGGAATGGACTGCCTTGTGTAGCAATGACTTCCTTATCACACAGAGATGAAGGGTGGTGGCTACAAAGTGCCTATAGGTGTTCCAGTATTTATAGATGACAATGCCTGTATGAAGTGAGAAGTGATACACTAGAAAAACTCAAATAAAAAATCATTCCTAATGTATGAATCTATGAGTCTTAGTCCATTTGGGCTGCTATAACAAAATACCATAAACTGAGTGGCTTATAAACAACAGAAATTTATTTCTCAGAGTTTTGGAGGCTGGGAGGTCTAAGATCAAGGTGCTGGCAGATTCAGTGTCTGGTTAGGGCCCACTCTCTGGTTCATAGATGGTGCCTTCTATTAATAGCTGCTTCCTTACATGGTAGAAGGGGCCTGGCAGCTCTCCTGGGTCTCTTTTTACAAGGGCACTAATCTCACTCATGAGGGTTTGACATGCATTACCTAATCACCTCCCAAAAGCTCCACCTCCTAATACTACCATTTTGAGGGTGAGGATTTCAACATATAAATTTTGGAAGGACTCAAACTTCAGACCATAGTTCTATGGCTTGGGGATTCTATGAGATTGAGAGGAGCTTGAGCCACATGGCCACAGTTTAATTAGCCTTAAAGGATTCAGAACATTATTTTTGGACTTCAATAGAGTGTTAAAAAATTTAAATATTAATATAAAGATTCCCAGGAAGAACTATAGATAAAGATAAGATCAGATCACATGAATTTGTGGTTGATTGAGCTTGCAGTGTTGTAGGACTTTCTTTGAAGCATTTGGAAGCTTCGGCATGAACATGGCTGCTGCAGGGCGTTTGTTGGAAGGGCCCCAGAGCTGGAGGTTGTGACAGTAATGAGAGCAGAAATTCAAAGGACTGATTAACTTTATAGTTCGAGAAGGAGCAAAATTGAAAAGGCCTATGACAGAGTCCAGCCTGAACAGACAGGCTAGCAGGTCCCAGTGATGAAGGAACAAGAGGTGACACAGTGATGGCAAGGTCAAGAGTGGGAGCTGGAGCATGTATGGCAGTTCTGGGCTTGGAGAATTCTCGTTTATGATATTCAACTTTTTTGGTACTCATTCATTGACCAGTTTTAGTGCTTCCTCTGTGTTAAGCACTTCCTTACTAGAACTCTGGTCATTCAAGGGTATGAAAAGATTCTATTTCTAGAAAGTTCTAGAAAGAGCAATGTTGAAATGACAGTTGTTTTTACCGAAGCTTGGGCAAGAAGACCAGTGAAACCACAAGAGGAATGAGACCAGGAAAATACTGTGAGAATGGCAGAGTAGAACTCAGAGTTAGTGAGCAGTGAGCGGATGCTCTGAGTTGCCACGGGTGGGGGGGGTGAGAACCAGACTTTACAGTTCCCTTCCAAACAATTCAAGCTTCTAAATCGTGATAAACTTTTCTAAATTGCCACTTGATTTTTCTCAGGGTCAGAGCCCCATAATGATGATGGTATATACAGCGAGCTCTTTTGACACGTGGGGTGCTCTCCGCAACAGTCTGGATCCACATGGTGGGTGTTCCTTAATTCCTTTCTCAGGAGAACACGGGCCACAGATGGCACTGACTCATTTTTCCTGCTGATCAGTATACTTGAGATATAGGATACAAGGCTCCTACATCTTATAGCTCTGCAAATATCAGTGTGATTAAGTAGATACTGCATAGACATCTGTGCCGGTAAAGTGACAGCATAAAATGAGCGCTGAGACCATTGTAACTGAAACTTAAATTTCAGCAGTTTCCCCTCTAATTATATTATGTGGAGGCTATTAAAGTAAATAGAATGATTTGTTCTGACAGGCAGGGAAATTCGATGAAAGTGGGTAGAGGTAGAATGTTATCTGGTCCCAGATTTTCTTATCCCAATTCTGCAGTCCTCCCTGGTGAATTGTAGTGATCTTTAAAATGGAGTATGAAGGTCAATGTTCCTGGTGCCACAATTTCAGATCAGTCACTGTTAAAAGTGCTAAGTGCTTCAGAAGAAACGCTAAGCCAGACGTATATTTACCTAAGACAAAGAGGCATAAGCAAATGTTTGATACATGCCGTTTGTGTGCTGAAAAAAATATGTGAAACCCAGAGGAGAAAGTAATGAATGACTTTGGGTTATGAAACTGTTCCTGGGAATAACTTCACCAATCCTTCTCAGTCAATTCTGGCTAATCCCACACATTTTCTGGGCATGAGATATTGGTTGATTGTGAATATTTTAGGTTTAGATGATTTGAAAATCCACGAAGGGCTATATATTCTCACATACTCTTCTTTTTCCCCCTTTCTTCCTACTTATATGCAGTGCTAATGATGAACGTGCGTGAAATGTTCAAGCTTAGGTTCTCCCTCAACTTCTATATGTTCCATGGTGGCACCAACTTTGGCTTCATGGGTGGAGCTGCATCTTTGAACACTTACCTCCCTATGGTCACCAACTATGGCAAGTACATGTCCCCCAGAATAGTCTCCAGCCAAGGTTACCCCACCATTTGAGACTGGAGCATTCTAGGGTAGGCCTCTGAGGATAATCTCTGAAACTGTTCATCTGTTTTGCCCTTGACATATGCTAGGTAGGGATTGAAGATTTGATATTTGTTTCTCTTGGCAATACTAGAATTTATTCACCACTAGAATCTAGGCTTTCTGGGACTTTGAAAGCTAAGAAGTTTGTAGCTTAATCTTGTCAATCCCCTGCACAGACCCTTGTTCTTAGAAGTTTCCTGCAGAAACAGTTACTTTGGATCTTCTGATAGCTCCAGGGTATCAATTGATATGTCTTCCCCAATCTATAAGTCTATTAGGAGACCAAGTGGGAAGTCAAGTGTGAAAGAAAGAGAGAAGTTCAGCTGGAAATTGACTGGGAAGGAGAAACCACTGGATTAGAGAGCCTTGGGCTCTCAGCCAGAGCTTCTTAGACACCCATGGACTGGTGCTGTTTACCTCCGGTTGAAAGCCCTGGAAAGGTTTCTAGTCTCCTAGTTTGGATTAACTGTGAAGTGGCATTTTTTTTCTAATGCAAAGTTTTTTCTCCCAAAGCTTCTGTATTAAGGATCTTTTTGCTCAGTACCAAGCTCTCATCTCTTCATGGGGAAAGAAGCTGAAGCTGAGGCTTTCCTGGGGAAAATGACACATTTCTCTGTATTTTTCAGACTATGGGGCACTGCTGACAGAGGATGGAGAATACACACCTGAGTATATCACATTCCAGGAGTATTTTGGCTCTGTTTTAGGTACCCAGTATCGGCTTCAATCCAAATGATAGCTCAGCCTTCTCAAGTGGTCTCTGTCCTGTGAAGAGGAGTGTGAGGAGATGGGTAGAGATTCTTTTGGGAGATACCCAGTTTGCTCCAGTTTATTTTATCATTAGGCACTGGGGATTCAGACATGCACAAGGTACAGGGGCTGCTCTCTAGTACCCAACACTAGGGCCATGTTGCTTTGTGTTGAGTGTACATAGGAATTTTCTGTGAAACTTCTAGAAACCAGAGGTTCCAGGCCCTTCCCAGAGCTCTTAGATGAGTATGTCCTTGTTGGAATGGGAAAGGAGGGGTAGAATCTGTGCATATGTATTTTCCCATTGGGCTTTAGGAGATTCTGCTAAGGAGTCAGGGTTGAGAACTCCTGGACCTGCAGGTGGGACTGATGTGCCTTCTTTTCCAGGGCGGCAGGGCACCTGCCTCAGAGCTTAGGGATATGAGAGGAATCTCACTCAATCACTCCCTGCCTATGACTCTTCCTGGAATCGGGGAGTGGTGCCCTGTGACTGGGCCCTTCACCCTTCCTGGCTTTGAGATAGCAGGGTGCCCTTGAATGGGGGAGGGAGAGGATCCTGGAATGGCCCAACCACCTGTTTTTCATTGCAGAAGTTCCCATGTCCCTCCAACCAGACCATAAACAGAAGACTGTATATAAGTCAGTGACGCTGCTACACTTTGTGTCACTGTGGGAAATCCTGCCCTACCTGGACGCGGTGAGCATTTCCTGGGCTTAGACACATGAGAGAGTCTTTGGAGAAAAGAGAGAGGAGAGAAAGGCTTAGCTCAAAGAACAGAGAGTAAGTTATTGGGGAACAGAAACAACCCTTAGCAGTTCTCGTTTCTCTAATTTTACAATTCAGAATAAGAATTCAGAAATATGAACTTGAAGAAATAGTATAAACATTGCAGGATACTAGGAAGATTCCCTTTCATAACCTAGCTGGGAAGAGACCCCTTGCCTTCCAAAGATGGTTAGAATGAAGGTACATTGGATGTAGGGCAATGATAGTCAAATTTTTGTTTTAGTCGTGGGACTCTTTCTCCAAACTTACTGCAAAGCTCACTATATAAAACATAAATATAAAACATAAACTAAGTCAGGGGTGGTAGTTCTACAGCTCTGTGCTTCATCCTCCCTAAGGGCCAGCCATCCCTTCTCTAGGACCGTCTATGTGCCACTTCTAATTTGACCCTAGGGTTCAGAGGAACACAGTTTGAAAATTGCTGACCAAGGGGAAAAACTGCGTACTTATTCATGTAACACTTACTGAATATTACTGTTTGGGGAACTGTATTATCAAGACATGGTTTTAGGCAACTTCCTGTCTAATGAGTAAGAAAAGCGAGGAAAGGAGAGAGGAGAGGGTGCAGGTCTCATGGCAGCAGGGCGAAGGTGACGCAGCGAGGTGGAGGTAACAGCGCTGTGCGGTGCGCAGGGTCTCTGGGGGCAGACTGCCTGGGTTGGAATCTGTACGACAATGTCACCAGCTGTGAGTCACCTAACCTCACTCCACCCAAGTTTCCTCATCTGCAAAATGAGGCTAATAATTGTAGGTGCCTTATAGGATCGTATATGGATTAAACCATTAATAGAGATACAGTCGAATGCTGGACGTCACAGGATCCGAGGTGACATTTCAGTTGAGGTGATGGTGAGACCTGGAGGATTACTGGGAGCTGGGGGAAGACAGCAGGGAGGAGGGGAGAGGGGAACGAGCAAGGGGCACAGCAGACCCAGTGCCCAGGGGTAAGGCAGGGAGGGAACTGCGTCTGGGGCCCTGAAGCTAGAATCAGAGTGGAAGGTCTTCCTGGGAGAGTGGTGGGGAGGAGGCCCGGCACTCATTGGAGGGCCTTTGTGGTTGTGTTTTTAACTTTTTCCTGGGGAATTTTAAAAAGTGGAGAGAATAGTGGTGAGCCCCTCGGGCCTCCACACCCAACTTCAACTTTGTCAATACAAGCTAACCTTGTTCCATCTCTACCCTACTCTGCCCTCCTACCTTTTGCACCATTATTTTTAAGCTGACCTCAGACATCATGTAATTTTAGTGGTAAATAGTTCAATATGATAGCAAAAGATAAGGGCTTTTTAAAAAACACGTAACTATAAAATCATTATCATCCTTAATAATAATGATAATATAATAATAGTTCCTTAAAATCAGAGATTTGTTGAGAAATGTTTAGCAACTGGCTTTCTGGAAGAAAAACTCTGATTAGTAGTATTTGCCAATTTCTGTGACGTAAATCCTCCCGCCGTGGCTACTTTCAAGCTGCTGACATGATGACATTGCACACAGAGTTGGGAAGCTGTGTCCATGGCTGGTTCTCATGAACTAGTGCAAGCTGGCTCTAGCACATCACTGCTTAAAATCATAAAATAGCCAGTGTTGAAATTTCTCAATTATCGTATACCTTTTTTGTAGCATTGATTTGTTAATATCAGGATCCAAATGAGATCCATCACCCACTGCATTCAATTGATATATCTCTTAAGTGTCTTTTAACCTAAAGATTTTTTTCCCTTTTTTTAATTCCATTTATTTGTTGAAAAACCTTTATTATTTATACTCTGGAATTCTCTACATTGTGGGTTTGGTTTTGCTGATTAGAGCCCTACTATGTCAGGTGACATGTCTCCATATTCCCTGTATTTTCTGTAAATCAATAGATCTAGGTTTTTATTCATCTGTGTGCAAGTATACTTCACAGGTGCTGGTGGTGCACCTTCTGTGCCCCACATCCCAGGCACGTGGTGGCTGGTTGTTTCTGTTCTCATGATTGATCAGCGGGTTGAGGTGTTGTGAGTTGTCCTATTCCTCTTCAACCTTCCCATCAGCCTTTTACCTCATGGTTTCAGCAGCTCTTAGCAATTATCACCTAGACCCAGTATTTCGTTAAAGGCTTTGTGGAAACGGTATCATTCTAATTCTGTAATTCCTTCGGTGCTCATTCACTTCAATTCTTCTGTATAGAACTTTCCTTCATCAATTATCTTATTACCCTAAAGTAAGGACAGTTTGTATGGAGAAGTCAGGACAAAAATTCAACTATTTTCTTTCATCAGAATAATGAATTTATTTGCACATTAAAATGTTTCTATCCCACCGCAGTCTTGTTTTGATTCTCAAGTTGTCCCCTCTTAGGCCAGCGGGAGCCCCTTCAGTCTGGCTCCTGTGTCCCTTCAACATGACCTCCACAGACTTTGGTATCTCCTTTGCTTTTTGGTCCTCCAGGATGTTTCCAGCTGGGTAGCTTCACAGACCTGGATTCACCTGTTTCTCCAAGGGATTCTGAAGAGTCATGTTTTTATGCTAAGAAGTGTGGATGCTTCCCTGAGAGTAATGGGAAGTCATTTTAAAGCAGGGCTAGGAATCAGAGGGGCAGCAGTATGTTTCAGAAGGATTTCTTTGGTAGCGCTATGGGGGACAGATTTAAGTAGGGTCTTGATAGAGCCCTGAAACCAAATAGCAGTCTCCTGAACTTGAATTAGGTAGTAGGAATGAAGAAGTAGGATTTGCGAAACACATATTTAGAGTTGGACTCTACAGGAAGTGATGACTGGTTGATGCAGGATGTTGAGGAAGAGGGAGAAAAGGAGGGAGAGGACATTGCCTGAGCTTTCTATCTTTTTGCCTGGATGGATGGTGTTGCTCTTCTTGAAGGCAAAAGAGTGGGATGGGAATTGTGGTCAGTGTGGTGTGGGTGATGCTGCATTGGAAACCTCTGTGGACCTCCAGAGGATGGGGCGAAGTGGACTTGAGAGTAAACAGACACGGGGTGCTTTAGGGTCGTGCTAGATAGGCAGATGTATGAATAATCACAGCCAGTTAGACCATGGGCTGGGGTGATTTCTCTTAGGTAGTATAAACAAGGAAAAGAAAAGGCCATGGATGGGCAGAACCTGGCACCCTGGGCTGAGATTCCTGTGCCCGGGAGTCCAGTCCAGGCTCTACCATGAGTTGATGAGCCAGGCCCACAAATCATGCTCTCTTCTTGACCTCAGCTTTTCCATCTGAAAAATGGAAATACCTCACTGACTAGCACACACACAGAAATCTGAGGTTGGTTTGGAAAACAAAAAGGGCAATTTGCATGCCATACTTAAGGATGATCATCACTGCATATTCCTTTTTATACTCTTGTTCGCAAGGCTCTTGGGACCACTCCTTTGGAGAGGTGTGCCTTGGGTGGGGGTTTCTGGGGTTCTTTTGTCCAGCCTCAACCTTCAGCCTGGTTTTTGCTCCTGTCTCTGCCATAGCCGATCAAGTCTCCCAAGCCAGTCTCCATGGAGATGCTGCCTGTGAACCAGGGGAGTGGTCAGTCCTATGGGTACACGCTTTATGAGACTTACATCTCCACAGGAGGCATCCTCTCCTCAAGGGGTCACGTTCAGGATCGCGCTGAGGTAGGAGGCAACGAGCGTGTCTCAGTGGCATTTGTCTGCAGTCATAGCCCAACCATGCTGTTGAGGGGACTGTCTAAACGATAGTCAAAACTTTTTGACCTTCAAAACATTATTACTGTCTCTTAACATCTGTCCCTTCAGTGAAATCTTTTGTGCATGTGCTACTGCTACACTTTGCCTAAGGTATGTGAAACTCTAGGGGAGCTGAGGGTGCTTTTTAAGGAGACCTGGGAAGAACATAAATAGTGCCTATCAATCCCTAACATTGACATGACATATTATGGTTGGCTCTTCTCATTTTTTTTTCTTTTTTTTTTTGAGACAGAGTCTCACTCTGTTGCCCAGAGTGCTGTGGCATCATCATAGCTCACAGCAACCTCAAACTCCTGGGCTCAAGTGATCCTCCTGCCTCAGCCTCCTGATGCTGAGATTACAGGCACACGCTGCCACGCCTGACTAATTTTTTCTATTTTTAGTAGAGACGGCCTCTTGCTCTTCCTCAGGCTGGTCTGCAACTCCTGAGCTCAAACAATCCTCCTGCCTTTGCCTCCCAGAGTGCTAGGATTACAGGCGCAAGCCACCACGCTCAGCCTCATTTAACTCTTAAAACACCTGAGATATGTATTGCAAATGAGGAAGCCTCAGAGGAGTTCAATGACTTTCAAAAGCTGTTCAGCTGGAGCTTCGCAGAGCCAGCTAACGGCTTCCCCATCCCACCCACGGCAAGAGCTGTTTTCTCCAGCTGCTGGTGGAATCTTCTTGCTCTTCATACTCTGTATCATCTTCCTCCAGGGCTTCAAGGACTCCTTTTCTGGTGACTCCAGCCCTCCTTCCTCTCCTCAGCTGCAGACCCGTATTTTTTGCTGTGTCTGGACATTCCTCTTCACGTGGTGTTTGTTCCAGGGCTCTCCAGCTCCTCCTAGCATGAGCTTCCTAAGGAAACCTCGGAGCAGTTGGTGGCCTCACAGCCTCCCAAGCTAGAAATGCTGCTCCCGTGCGCCCCTCACCCTTTCTTCACTCCTTAATCCCACCTGGCCCCTGTGTGGCGCAGCATTTACTTAGTTGTTCTTTTAAAACTCATGCTGTTGTCTCCTCAGTCTCATCCTGGTATGTCGCTTCTGCTATTATTAGACCCTCACAATTCTGTTTCAGACTATGCACTGTCATCCTCTGTCCCCTCATAGTGCCATTGGAGTTTCTTCCCCAGGTAAAAGCCCCATCAAGCCACTTCTCTTGTACCCCCTGCCGGTGATGTCCCTAGCCACCTGTCCGCCGGTCCATGGGGTGGCCTGGCTTCTGCAGTGGATAGGACTCACCATTCCTTCCGTGTTGCTTCCCCGTGGGCTGTCCCCAGCTCCGTGGTAGTAGAGGGGTTGTGCTCTGATCGTTGCTTTGTGTAACTCTCCATCTCTGTTTCTCAGTGGTCAGGGTTGTATTTTAACGCAAGTGACCCCTGCCCAGTGAGATATTGAGTCATACAGCAAGTGTCCAGTAAATGATTATAGAATATATCAGCCTGTGACTAGACTCTGATAAGCTTACACTATGAATTCTGTATTCTGTATAATAATAACATTTATATGTTTCTCATAATTGTGGATTTTTCTTGTTATAGTTTCTAAGTCATTTTATTTGAAAAATTGTGATCTAAGCTAAACACTCTAAGAAGCAAATTATCCTTATCTGGTCTTGATGGCTAGAGTGGAGTCTTCTGGGTGGCTCAATCTAGGGCTGAGGCAACACTATAGGTAATGGAAAAGAAACAAGTTCATGTCCAGATCATCCCTAAAACCAGGCAGAGCAGTGGCAGCAGCAGATTCTTATTCCAAATGGCAATCTGGGCATCCCCAGCAGAACGGGATCTACCGCAGAGGTGAACGCGTGGGGCAAGGCAGGCGGGCGCCCCGCGCGGCTGCCGTACCTGCGTCCCCACACCTCCCTGCACCCCCACACCTTCCCTCCGCCATCATTTGTTTCATGGTATCTATTCGTTGTCTACTTTTCCTTTTTCCTCATTCCCTGCAGGCCTTTTTAATTTCCCCCTCCTTGGCCTAGAGTGGAGCAGGTTTCATGTCTGGACACCCTTTTTCAGACTTCGCCTCATGTGGCGCATCCCTGGCTACGTTAAATACAGTCTGTTTTTGTGAACGTGTGGTCAGCTGATGGAATTTGGGGAGACACAGCATTCCTTGTTCCCCTTGACATGCCCTTGTCCTGGCTTTTCCAAGGTCTGTCCCCTCCCTTTCCTGATGAGGACCTAATGTTGCTCTCTTCTTTCTTTGGCAGGTGTTTCTCAATGAGCAGCACGTGGGAGTCCTGGATCACTCCACTGACCATCTGAATATTACGAGAAATGTATATACTCCAGTGTTAATGGACAGATAGTTGTCGTGCCTGCCGGGCCCTGCCCTCAGGCGCGCCCATGGCTGGGCCCGTGATAGCCCCTCTTTCCTCCCTGCTCTTGGGATTGCTCCTGGCAGAGGAGCCCAGCAGGGATGAGGGAGAGTTGTGTGTGTCTCCAAGGTACAGGTACATACATCTGGTTTAGGCGAGCACAGCTTTTCCACCTTGGGTACTTGCTGCTCAAAAAACTCTACGTCGGTCACCGGCCCCAGTAGAGTCTCTGCTAAAATGTACAAGTGACTCTTTCTTTCCCTGAAAGGCCTGGCCCAGGAGGGTGGGGCATGAGCAGGAGGAGTGGCAGCCTAGGGGTTTGCTTGGCCCAGACCTGGGGGTCCGAAGGCCCTGAGGCCTGCCTGCAGGTCAGTCTTGGCTCCAGGGGAGACCTAGACGGTCTGCAGAAGAGTGCTAATCTGTCTTGGACAGGGCTACCAGGACCACCATGCCCTGAGGATCCTGGTGGAGAATCAAGGCCGACTCGCCTACGGGAAGGGTATCAACACGGAGAGGAAAGGTGGGCTCCCGAATGCAGACCCTGTTGCTCTTACTGCAGGCTGAGGGCAGCGAAGGACAGGCATATGGTTTGGAAGAGAGCAGGGTCTCTTAGCCACGAGACACCCATATGGAGACTATGATGACATCTGGCCTTGCTGGGAAAGGATAACAGTATCCTTTCTCCTAAGTTCCCCAATGTGTTTCCTCATTACCAAGTCAGAGCCAGTATACTGCCCTTCCTCTTCAGGGAGGGGTTTGGAATGGCTCCCTCAGGAGAAGGCCCTGGAGAATAAAAGCAGTGAGGGTCCCTCCCTAGGGACATTGCTCCATCCTTTCCTGGAGCCAGTGCCTGTGCTGTCCTTACCAGCCCCAGTGCTCCTAGCTAGAGTCCCACACACCTTCCTCCTCCTCCCCAAGTGATTTGACACACCTGAGACTTAGGCTGCCCAGAGCCCCTGTGTTGGCCAGACCTGGCAGGGACTGCAGTGCCCTCTCCACTGTTAATGTGGAGGATACAAGCTGCTCTCTGAGAGGTATGCACTCGGACAGAAAGGTCTGTGTAGGATTTTGCAGAAACCTTTCCAGCCAGATGAGCCCAGAAAAGCCACCTCCTTCAGGGAGAGCCCTGGCCACAGCCCTGTACATTGCTGCACCTTCCTGCCTCCTTTTCTGTCCTCTCCTGCAGGTTTAACTGGGGACATCTATCTGAACAATTCTCCACTAAGAAAATTTACAATCTACAGCCTGGACATGAACATAAAATTCATACAAAGGTGGGTGCCCGACCATTAATTCCAGGTGATGGATCAAAAATGGTAAACATTTAGCAAAGGAAGAGACCCAGAGATTATCTGGATGAACCCCTCAGTTACTGAGGGGAGGGGAGCACCAGGCTCCAAGAAGAGGCTCACCTCCAAGTCACAGATGACACATCAGAGAGAAAGGTGTGACCATCCCCCTGGTCCTTGACTCTCTCTCAGGACAATTCCCAGGATCTGGAAACCGGTCTCATACCAAGTTCAGGGCCCTGCCTTCTTCCTCGGTTTCCTGAAAGTTGGGGAGCCCAAAGACACCTTCATAAAACTGGAGGTTAGTGCCATTTCTCTCCTGTCTATGTCCCCCCAACCTTCCATCCCCAAAGGACCTGTAGAATAAAGGCTCCTTGGTGCGTGGGCTCTGCCTTGCATGAGGGAATACCGGGCCCTCAGCCACTCTACAGCCATCCAGGCGGCTGCCAGATCCCGGTGCTACCTGGGTGGGAGGGGAGCACTGTGGGGCCGGCTGGAGGAGCTGCCGCATGGGGAGTGTGGGGAGAGTTGCCCAGTAGTGCCCAGACGTCACCCACCATGCGTCCTGTGGTGGGGATGTTACAGGTAGGGTGCCAACACACAGTTGCTGCCACTCCTGAAATTCTACAACGCTAGCAATGTTTTGGGCCCAGCATGTTTTGAACAGCTGATGGCGAACAGACATGGGAGGCGTGGTGGGAAGCAGAGCCCTCCCCCCTGAGGCCTGCCCACGGAGCCAGCCCAAGGCCGGCGGCTGCGGCTCAGAATTCTCGGGGCCTCCCCCCAGGCCTTGGTTGGTCATCCGTCCTATCTGGGCATACCCGTGAGTTGGTGTGTCTGGTGTGTGAGGGGTATGTGTATGTGTGTGGTGTTTTCTCCCCTTGGGTCTTTACTTCTAGAACTCAGGTCTTGAGTCCTCCATTTCACTCTTTTTCAGGGCTGGACGAAAGGGGTCGTCTTCATCAATGGACAAAACCTAGGACGCTACTGGAGTTTAGGTCCCCAGGAGACCCTTTACCTTCCAGGACCATGGCTCCATTCTGGGGGAAATGAGGTGAACCCTGCCCGCGGTCCCCCACACCTCCCCATCCACTTAAATGGACTCTGCCCAGCCACAGAGGCAGAACTTGAATGTCATGGCCACCCCACCTTCTTCTTGACAGATCGTCGTGTTTGAGGAATTGAAAGGTGGCCCAGCGATCCAGTTCGTAAAATACCCTTTTCTAGGTATGGCATTCTGAAGGGTCATTTGCAGCATCTGGGACAATACTTCTGGCTCTTTCTAGCTGATATAAAGACAAAGAAGGTAGGGTGTGCACCATCTCCCAGATAAACTCACATCTCACAGATAAACTTTCTCTTCGGCCACCCAAATTTTAAGTTGACCTGACTAAACTCCTCTAACAGCCTAAACCCAACTCCCTCAACCTCCCTTCCAGACATTTCCGTGGTAATTTGGGATCTCTTTCTCACTGTATACTGATCCCAACACCCTCCACTTCTTGCAGTTTCTGAAACACATCAAGCTTCCCACTGCCCTTTCTCCTGCTGCCATGTTGGATAACTCCAAAGCACTTTTCCTCCCTGGGTGGCCACAGCCAGAGAATGCATGGACCAGTTACATTGGGCCCAAGTGCTGCAGACCCCCTGTGCCTTCCTAGTGATGCCTGTTGCCTGCAGCCCCAGCCGCCCCGGCTCATTTTGTTGCAAGCAAGATTCAGACATCCTTTTAGAGTGGCCATGCCTCCCTTCCTCCCTCCCTCCTTCCTGTAGAATCTTTGTGGGCCTAATAACCAAGCTGCCACTTTTCCGTTCTCCCTTGGTGGGCATGAGATCCGTAGTAAGCCAGTCATACTTTCTTCTCCAGGATACTGAGTCGCACGTGGTGTGGAAATGGGAAATAGGCTGAGCTGAGTCATTTCAACAGTGGTGCCGTGAGTAGCCGTCAGTCCTGACACCCAGCTCATGGGAACTGCCCTGGCTTCTCCATCTGTGCCAAGCCTGCTGGGATCTGCCATCCACCCCTAACCTGCCCTTACCTTCTTCTGGCTCCATTTGGCCAACCTATCTCTGATGTTTACACCAAGATAAACCTACCCAGTGCACACCTTTGCAATGTTGCTATTGTAAAAGCTGTTTGACCTCCAAATCAAATGTTGAAAAAAAATGAGAAGATGCTCAGAATATTTGACCTCACAAGTATAAATCTGAAGCAAAAGTGATCTTCCCAAGAAATCAAATAAAATATAAAAGTTAATGCAGGAAATGTCCGGTAGCTCATATATACTTTGTGTTTTCAGTGTTTAAAAAAGGTGTTTTCCTTTTACTTTTCAGTGGTCTTTCCATTCCATTGGGTTTCCATACTCAGGGGCAAGCTCTGCTTCTTTGAGACTCATGGCAGCTGGCTCTGCCTTTCCTTGTCATCGTTGGCACCTGATTCACAGCCCTGTTGATCTCCTGTCCTGCTGCCATCCTCCTGCCGGTGGCCCCAAGCCTTCTGAGCCATTACAGAGGGCAGAGAGAGCCATTTGAGCCCCTGGGGTGATCCACTTGGTGGCACAGCACAGGCAGGCAGAGGGAAGACCTCTGGAGTTTTATTCTTTCAAGCCACTACAACTTCCAGTGTGGTATAAACAGGCCCTGGGTTAGCTGACAGGTTCTCTGTGAGGCTTGGAAGAGTGCGTCACCATAGAGGCAGCTGGCATTGTATTGGGGGCTGCAAAGGGGAGCCCAAGCCAAGAGCAAAAGGAATCCAGCCAGACCCCAGAAGCTCAGTGAGCTCCCACGGGAGCTGGGGTGAGGCCATTGCACAGGGGCTGCCACACCCCAGTTGAGAGAGTCAAGATCACGAGTACACCCCTTGCATGCTGCACCTGTAAATGCCAGGGGCCAGCATTGCCCACGTGGACAAGGTCCTCCACAGTCCAAGCTGGTCATAGGGCAAGAGCTGTCTGTTCAGGGGTCTCCTTCATTGCTCCACCTCAACCCTGTGTCTCAGCTGAAGCCCACAGAGGAGGAAGCAGTACAGATGGCAGCTCAGCTCCATTTGTCCATCTCTTCCTTCTCTTTCCCCTGTCACCCAGAGCCCAGAAGCATTCCCATATCATAGCCTCGTCCTTCCATAAAGTGTGCAGCACAGTCACATGGAGGGCTTGTTCAAACATGGACTGCTGGGCCCTGTCCCCGGGATTGTTGATTCAGTGTGTCTGGGGCCCGAGGATTTGCATTTCTGGCAAGGTCCCAGACGCTCCTATTGCTGGTCTGGGGATCCCACTTTGAGAACCTTTACCATAAAGCAGGATCTCAACCTCAGCACTCTCGGCCCGTGAGATTGCAGGGTGTTTAGCAATATCCCTTGGTCTCTACTCCCTGGGGGTGAGCAGCACCCCACCCCCAACTGTGATAATCAAAAATGTCTGCCGTCATTGCCAGATGTCTGGGGATCAGAGTCCCGCAGGGTGAGAACTACTTCCATGGAGCTTACCTAATTCTCCCAGTCAGAAATGGTACTTTTCCTACCATCCAGGAAAGTGCTAGGAGTTGGGGCCTCATGAATCAACCCTTAATAAATAAAGGACAAAGATGAAAGAATTTGGAAAATCTTCTCTCAAGACAATAGTCAATCTGTGACCCCATTTTTCTTCTGTACAATTCTAGTGCTGAATAACAAACAGCTTGTTACTTCTTTATTTCTCTTTGTTCTACTTTTGAAACAAATTCTGATATTCCCACAGATAAATGGATTCCTTGGGTAAATTGGGATAAAAGTCTTGTGTGTGAGAGGCTGAAGGGAAAATCATCACATTGCACTTTTACAAATATTTCTTCCTTTATACCTATAAACAAGAATGGGAAGTGTGATGCTGTAGTCCTGTCTATAAAAGGGACAACTCATCTGCTGCCAGGCCCTCTTTCCCTCTTCATGACCTCTCAGGGCCCCAGGCAATATGAACTGTCAAATATGCTCATCTGATAGCACTGGGAGAAGCAGTAGGGGGGATATAATGGTGGTGGTGGTGGTGGTGGTGGTGGTGATGGTGTTTTTTCCCTGATAATCTGAGGTTCATGCCTTGGTGGAACGCCAGATCAAATTATAGAACCTATAATTTCTCTGCCTGAGTTGGAGTATGAACATTCATCTATATGAATTTATTATTTATTTACTTAGTTTTAGAAACAAGGTCTCGCTCTGTCACCCAGGCTGGAGTATAGTGGCTCGATCATAGCTCACTGTAACCTCAAACTCCTGGGCTCAAGTGATCCTCCCACCTCAGCTTCCGAGTAGCTAAGACTTCAGGTACATGCCAGTATACCCAGCTAACTTTTAAAAGAAAGTTTTGTAGAGACAGAATCTTTCTATGTTTCCCAGGCTGCTCTCAAACTCCTAGCCTCAAGTTATCCTCCTGCCTCGGCCTCCTGAAGTGCAGGGATTACAGGTATGAGCTACCACGCCCAGCCTCATCTATATGAATTTAGATTCCACATTTTAACAAACCTTTAAAAAACTACTTGTAAAATATTGGTGTACTATGAAAGAAGAATATCCATCATAATTATCTAGAAAGGTTAGTAGGATACTCCTTTTTCCAGTTACATATTTGTGTGAGGCTAGATCTTCACATATGTCAATCAAAACAATGGAAACACTCTTCCCCCCAGGTTACCTACTTGGCTTACTCCCTCAACTCCTTCCAATCTCTGCTCAAGTCACATCCTAAAACAATGCTTAACAGTTGTATTAAAATCCAGTGGTCTAATTTTGCATGGATCTTTTACTCAAATCATGATTTTGTAACATCATGCATTAGGTCACTGAATTATGCAGATCTTCAAAATTTCATTATCCAATATGAAAACATTCAGTCATCAATATCACCACCAATCTCACTGAGAAAGAATTTAAGATTTGAGAAGCTATCAAGCTACTGGGGCACAAATTTTCCAAACTACTAAGTTTTAACTGAAAGCCTGAGTTTTGTCATTGACAACAAGTATAGTCAGTTGTTATACTTGAAGTAACAGGCTCACTACATTCATTTTTTTCCCTCTTTTTAAATGATAACTTATTGGGATAAAATTCATGTAACATAAAATTAATTCTCTTAGGGTATAAAGCTCAGTGGCTTTTAGTATATTCACAGAGCTGTGCAACCATCACCACTACCTAACCTTAGACAATTTTCATCACCCCGAAAGAAACCCCGACACATTAGCACTGACTCCCCATTTCCCCCTCCCCCAGCCACTGGCAACCACTAATCTACTTTCTGTCTCTGTGGATTTGCCTATTCTGGACTTGTAACTGGCTCCATAAGTAAGAAAATATTTTTTAAAATAGTTTTTCTTACAATAAACAAAACAAAAATAGTTTCTTTAAAACTATGTTTAAGATAGTTTTTCCTATGTTTCAAGTATCCAGGCCAGTAGATTTGCTGACCAGAACTTTGTAACTTTCTGTTGCACTGATGCATTCCTTTCTGAGTTTCTTTGCCAGAAACGTGGAACCTCCTTGCAGCCGTGAGATAACTACAAAGGCTTATAGCACCTGTTTGTCTGAAGAAGATGAGATAAGTGACACCCTAGCACAGATTGTGCCCAAGGACCCGCTGAGCAGCCTACTCCCCACATCCTACCTGCACACAAGGCTGAAAGAATGACCAATATTAACCTTTAGCTCGTTATACTACTAAAATTCCTACCCTGGGAGGGACTTAGCCACCATTTTTGATCATGAGATGTATGTACTTGCACGATTTCTCACTGTGCTTGTTTTCCTTGCTCTCTGCCCCAAAGATGTAATGATGTTCCCTTAATGCATTATTCATTTCACCTCCAGAAAAACCCCTGATGCCATTGGTCAGGGAGGTGGATTTGAAACAGTCTGTTATTCCCACCTCCTGGTTGATGTGTCCTCCACAATAAATCCTTTCTTCTTTGACAATCTGCATTGTCTCGGTAATTGGCTTTCTGTGTGGCAAGCAACAGAGAGAACCTCCCCTGCGGGTTCATTAACAGACTTTTCTCCCATCCAAGTACTAACCAGGCCCGACCCTGCTTAGCTTCTGAGATCAGATAAGATCGGGTGCGTACAGGGTGGTATGGACGTGGATAACAGCCTTTTCTTATACATAGAATCATACAATATGTGGTCTTTTGTGACTGGTTTCTTTCACTTAGCATGTTTTAAAGGTTCATCCATGTTGTAGCATGTGCCAGTATTTCATTCATTGTTTTTGGCTGAATAATATTCCATCATATGGATATAGTACATTTTATTTATCCTTTCATTAGTTGATGGACATTTGGGTTGTTTCCACTTTCTGGCTATCATGAATAGCTACTTGATATTAACATATCAAGGAGATACCAACCTGCCTTCCAAAATAGATGTACCATTTTACGATCCCACCAGGAATATACCAGGTATCTGGTATCTCCATAGCCTCACCAACATTGTTAGCTGTCATCTTGATTTTAACCAACCTATGGTAGTGAAGTGGTATCTCATTATGGTTTTGCTTTGTACTTCCCTGATGACTAACAATGTTGAGCATCTTTCCTGTGTCAATAGGCCATTTGTTTGTCATCTTTGGAGAAACAGCTTTTCAAATACTTTGCCCATTTTAAAATTTGAGTTGTTGAGTTATGAGTTTATATACTCTAGATATAAGTCCCTTATCAAGTATGTGATTTGTAAATATTTCCTTCCATTCTGTTGGGTTTCTTTTCACTTTCTTGATAGTTCCATCTGAAGTACCAAAGTTTTAAATGTTTATGAAGTCCAGTTTATTATTTTTCTTTTATTGCTTGTGTTTGGTATCACATATGATAAGCTATTGCCTAACCTAAGATCACAAAAAATTTACTCCTGTGTTTTCTTCTAAGAGCTTCATAATTTTTAGATTTTATACACATAGGTCTAGGATACATTTTGAGTTAAATGTGTAGGTCTAACTTTATTCTTTTAAAAGTAGGTATCCATTTATCTTAGCCTCATTTGTTGAAATGCCTATTCTCTTGCCTTGGTGTTGTCTTGGCACCCTTGTGGAAAATTAACGAACCATAAATGTATGTATTTATCTGTAAATTCTCAGTTCTGTTCCATTCATTTTTATATGGGTCTTTAGGCCAGTACCACACTGCCTTGGTTACTGTAGCTTTGTAATGAGCTTAGAAATTGGAAATGTGAGTCCTCTGACTTTGTTCTTCTTTTCCAAAACTGTTTTAGCTATTTTGATGGACATAGAGACTTCAGCCTATAGTTCTTCAAGTGATTCTATTTTGCAGCTAAGTTTGAGAACCGCTGCTTAGGTGCCTCAAACAGTTTGGATTATAATAGTTTGTTAGTTGTCTTTTAAATGTTTTATCTGCAAATTATGACACTTTGTATGCTACTTTTCAACATTTTTATCTTCTCCTTTTCCTTGTGTTATTGAATTGGCTATAATGACAACAAAATTATTGCCAATTCAATTATCTCTTCCCTTTTTCCTTGCCAACAGAACTATGATTTTGTTGGGTGGCAACGTGCTCAGCTCCAAATGATGAATTGTGATTGGTCTAATCTAATTTAGTAATCATATTACTCTTTGGCAGTTATGGGTTGGTAGGTGAGCAAGTGACCTGGTTCTGGCAAAACCTTCTAGAGGTTTCTGGGGAAGATTTTCCTTACTGCCTCTGCCCTCTGTCTTTCTGCTGGAGATACTGTCAAATAGGACTGATGGATGGAGCCATCCTGTGACCACCAAGGAGCTGCTGAGGATGGCTAAGCAGAAAGATATAGAGCTCATGTGCATTGTGCAGAAAGATACAGAGCTCTTGCGCTCTGTGACTCTTCTTTCATAGACTGCCAGATTCTTGTTTATGTGAGATAAATACTGTATAAGCTACTGTTACTTGAGTATTATGTTACTTGCAACCAAAATCATACTAATTGATAGAAACATAATTTTCAGAATTTGGTTAAGTAATGCTATGTGGCCCATTCTGGAGATGATCAATTTTGAATTGCATCAAATAATTTGTTACTAATAAGAAAATTTCCTAAATATGTAAATGATATAGTAAAACAGTTTTACATCTAGCAATTTTACTTGCACGTATCTGCATATGCTTTCTTACATGAGAAGAGAAAAGAGTAGCACTCCAAGGAACATCAGGGCATAACCTTCTTTTCTGCATGCTGTCAATATAGCGAGCCCCTGTTGGGTCCATGGCAATGTAACAGACATGAGGACATCATCTATCTAGTATGGCTTGGTAGCAAAAAGCAGGGAATGATGCTTTAGACCATTGTATTTTAAGGCAGGAATTTCAAATCCTCAGCTCTTTGTGGGCTAAACCCACCAGAAGTGAAATGGTAGAGGAAGAGGCCCAGGCATCTGTTCCTGGCTGTATCATCCACTTTTATTGTTCTTAGGATAATAAAGTTATACACCCCATTGCCTATTTGACAGCTCCACTTAGATGCCCTGCCTCATTTCTCCAACTTGTCACCCCATCTGTCTTCACTAGATTGCAATAGCCGATCGCTGGCACACGTTGGATTGCTTCCTTTCCTGTGTGCCCAAGTCCCAGCCAGCACATGACCGTTTGCTTTTGGCCTCTAAAACCCTTTATGTCCACTCACTTACCAGTCTTCCCTTCCCCCACCCCAGCCCCAGCCCCTGTTCTCTCCAGACTGAAGCATAACCATAGACCCTGAAGTTTTCTTCTTTTCATTCATTATTTCTCTTTACTCTCCTTTCTGTAGCTGGAGTGAACTTTTAGAAATAGAACTCTGATCAAGTCACACCCTCTCTTGAGACTTGTCAATGGCTTCCTGTTGTATATCAGATAAAATTCCCACTCCTTCCTTCTGGCCCCCTTGGCTCCCTGTCCCATCCTCCAGTGCACTCAGCACACTTGGCACTCGTACCCTGGGCCACAGGACTGGCCACCCCTCCCTGGAACGCTTACTGCCGGGGTGTGGAGGATGCCCTCGTGTTACATCTCATTCCTGTCTGACCTGTCTTTTGTCCACCCACACTGCCCATTATCACTCAAGCCTGTTCATTCCCAGGCAAATTTTCTGTATCTATTGTCTTTCTCTCCCCTCTCTGTAAGCTCCAGGAGAGGAGCGACCTTATCTGTCCCTTCTTGCTGTTCTTGTTCACCACTATACCTCAGTTTTTACTCACTATTTCTGGCACACAATGGGTGCTGGAGAAATATTTGTGGAATGCTTTAATGAAGTATTCCTTCTTACGGACCAGTGTTGTATAGAATGCCCCATCATCGCCTTGAACTGCCCTGTCTAAAAGAGACTCGATTCATTTATTTCACTGGCCTGTACTTGTATTAATAGTATTGTACAGGCAGCTCCCTTTTCTTTGATCTCTGATTACCTATTCAGAGAAATGTCACTCGATGAATGTCAGCCATTAGGTCAGGATAAAGGATCCCTTTAAAGCCCAGGGCGTCCTGGAGGGTAGGTGGGGACTGTGTGAGGCAATGAGTCTGTCTCAGCCTGCTCAGACCAGTTTTGTATCATCATCCTGATGCTGCCTCTTTAATTCTTGAGTAGCATTTGTTCCAGATTTGGAAGCTCTTATACACATTTAAGTGACTCTGTGCTCAGGGTTCTTAAAGCAAAACATGCATTTCCATTTTAAGACCCAGATAACAAAAGCTCATGCTTGAAAACTGAACCATTAAAAAAGTTCTCTATTTAAAAAAATTCTCTCCTTTTATAAGTTTCTCATGTTGTGTCTTGGGCAGCAATAGGAAACATCAGACATGAATTACATACTTACTATATACTATACTAGCTATATACAGTTCACCATTTATTTTGGAGTTGTAACAACCCTATACTCCCTAATATTTTGTTTTCACACTTGTATATGGAATCATTGTCACAACATCTTTTGTGTGTGCATTTAGCTTTGAAATGAAAACTCTAATCTCCATGCATCTTGTTCTTTTCTCATTAAAAAAGTATTTAAATATAGAAAAAATGGCAGTTCCTGACTTCTGGTTCCTGACAAGATGCTGTGTTAGCAGGTGCCAAGCCCTCCCATAGATGCACAGAGGCAGTGACCAGCTGTGTATAGCTCTGTGATGACCACATTAGCCGACCTGGCGTGTGAAGGAAACTGCGGCCTAGGGACAGAAAGAGTGGTGATGTTGGGGGTGGATGAGGGTGGAGATTGTCTAAACAATGGGGGCCCTATTTTCTGAGTGTTTATTTTAGCAACAGGGCTTTAAATCTAGTACTTTACACCAGCAGTGGCTGTGGCTGTCATATGAAGACCCAGAGTTGGCGCTAAGTCCAGAGGTGCTCTTCAGATGGAGTTCTTTGACCTGCAGGTGCCCTGCACCTGTCTGACAGACTTCTCTTGCCCTAGGCCTCACTGGAGGCTGTTGGCTGCATGAGTCTGTCAGGAATTAGCACACTTCCAGTGCAGGTCCTTTTGTGATGCCCAGATGTCTTAGTGAATGTGGTAAATAGGAAGCTTTTTGAACAGTGCCTGGCTCTATAATGAACACTATGTAAGTACTTGCCATTATTGCTATGCATTTTAATAAGTGCCAGGGGGAATCTTACTTTCTTATTGGACTATATAAATTTTAGAATAACTTTGACAAGTGCCATGACTTCTTGGGACTGTGATTGGAATTACATTAAAGTATACATTAATTAAACTTTTTTACAATATTGAGCCTTCATATTCATAAACATGGTATATCTTTCCATTTTTAATGTTGTATTTTATGCATTTCAATTGAAATATATGTTTTTTTCATGATAGTTTTGCACATTTTCATTAGGCTTATTACCAGAAAACTTGTAGGTTTATCATGAACAGTAGCCATTTCCTAGTCTATGTCATGACTGATGCTTGCTGGTGTGTAGGCTATTAGTTTTTGTATGTCGACACATTAGGAAATAGGCTAAGAGATGTGAAAAGGTTCAGGGGTTTTGCAGGTCTTTGCATTGAAGGAATCTGTGGACATATTAGTTCACAGAATAGAAGCTGCTTCCAACAAGGGGGCATTGTCAGAGGATGTTTGCAAAGCAACGTTTCTGCTTTGCTGCCCGGCCATCACCTTGAGCTTTTTTGCAATGCAGAAGCTTGGTTTGGGCTCTTGGCAGAGAAGCTGATTAAAATGCCAGCCCAGCAGATAACATGCAGCTGGAATTATCCTAGACTTCAAGGCTATTCCTGCTTCACTCCTGTCTCTGTGTTTAGGAGAAGTAGATTAGAGTAGTACACAGACTCAGTATTGTCATTTTATACATTTTATCTTTAATTTGTATGCTCAGCTAGATCTGTTTCTAATTTAGGCTTTAACATACTTATCTTAGAAAAATTGTGTAACCATCTATTCTTGTAGACAGAATTAGGTAAGGTTTCACTGGAACCCTCAAAAAGTGAACTGTACATGTAATTCTCTAACAAAAGACAACTCTTTGCTGTACCAATAAATGCTGATGCGGGACTTCACCTGGGGTCTCAGCCTGTGGGAATGCTGATGACCCCCTAACTCCCCCATCATTTAAACTGCACTTAGTCTCTATCTCAATCATTTCTCCATCTATAATATATCATTTCTTTATTTCCTATTATTTCCAAATCCCTTGTGACAATTCTGCCTTGGGACCTATTTTGCTGGGAGAGTAGCTAACTCCTGGCAACCTTGGATCTAGTAACTTACAGATTTCGAATAGATTTTCAATAGACTCTCTTGAGTTTTGTACAATGTTGTCTACAATAACAATTTTTTATCATGTGTTTCAATCATTTCCCCCCCCATTTGTTGTTTTTGTTGTTGGCTTATTGTTTAGGATCTCCAAGATAATGATGAAGAGTGGTGATACTGAAAATCCTATGTTTATCCAGAATTTAATGTGACTATAAATTTTCACCATATTGGATAGAGGATTTGGTAGGTAATATTGATTGCCTACCTGGTGAGAGGTAAGTCTGATGACCTAGAGGCTCATCTCCTCCCCCTCCTGGTAGCTGAGCACAGAGCTGGCTTAGCAGATCTTTGGTAGCACACCTGAACAGACTAAGACCTGGTGGACTCCTGAGGTTCCCCCTTTCTAACAAGGTTGCTTCCTGGACTAGGGAGCTCCCCCTTTGGCATAGCCACATAGAAGTGTTTTGCCTCTCTGACCCTAAAAATATGTAGAGTATTATGGGAATAGGACTCAGCCACAGGAGGATTGCCCTGGCACATACAGTCTATGTCTGGCTGTCTTAATCCATTTGTGTTGCTATAAAGAACCACTTAAAGCTGAGTAATTTATAAAGAAAAGAGGTTTATTTGGCTCACAGTTCTGCAGGTGTACAAGAAGCATGGCATCAGCATTTGCTTTTGGTGAGGGCCTCAGGCTGCTTCACTCATGGTGAAAGGCAAAGGGAAGCTGGTGTGTGCAGATCACATGGTCAGATAGGAAGCAAGAGGGAGAGGAGGAGGAGGTGCCAGGCTCTTTTCAACAACCAGTTCTCATGGGAACTAAGTGAGAACTCACTCCCTAGAGAATGGCACCAAGCCATTCATGAGGAATCCACTTCCGTGACAAAACTCCTTCTACCTCCACTACTGGAGGTGCCACCTCCAGTGCCACCTCCAACACTGTTGGTGCCATCTCCAACACTGGGATCAAATTTCAACATGAGACCTGGTGGGGCCAAACCAGCCCTATCCAAACCATAGCACCAGCCTATTCTGTGAGAAGATAAGAGCTGGGGAGGTGTGAGTGCATCCTACAGCCTCTATTTTGTCTGCATTGGGCCACTAGCCGTGTGTGTAGGGCCCTTGTATAGCAGTTGGGATGACTGGGACAAGGAATGGGGCAGGAGCTGTACCCTCTGCCAGCGACATATATGGCTGCTGTTTTGATATGTTTGTGTTTGTGTGTGTGTGTGTGGACTTTACTGGCTATTTTTTTGTCAACCCATATAATTGCTATGGTTGTTCTCAGTACTGGAGCGCACAGACTTATGAGTGGTTACATGCACTGTGACCCCTGATTTTTGAACCTACAGAGTCAGCCACATACACGGCCAGTCATGACCTATAAATCTTGCCAAGATCACACAATCGAAACAACAACACAGACCAGGAGAAGAAAGTGTACTTAGTTTTTTCACACAAGATTTAACACAAGCAGGGATGCTATCCAACACTGTCTACAAGTTCAGCAGCCCTTTCTGGCCAATGGAAACCACTTCTTGGAGTTTTACTGAAGACTATAGAAGATTAGATAAGGAAGTGACCACTGTCACTCCCACTGTCCTGATACCGTAATAGTGGCTCAGTGTGCCTCTAATTGGGAGTAAGCTTAAGGAATGGGATGGTAAGAGCTTAGGGGACTGTGTGAATTCTGCTACTTCCCTGCAGGTGAATTTGTCCCCATAACACATTGCCTACCTGTATCTCATGTCACTAGTGGTGTGTGTTCAGGATCTCTTTGCCCAACACTCCCTAATATCCATGCTTCCACTCTTCCTGGTTTGTAAAACTCAAGTTTTTTGTGGAATGTAACCCTAACTGCTCTGCAGAGCTAAATTCTAGTTAATCTAAGCCAATCTTGTAATCCTATTGTATTGGTCAGTGATGGATTTAGGATAGTCCTGTAACCCTGCAGTGAACCTTGAGACCTACCAGGAAGCCTCCTGAGGGCTCCAGGAGAATACTCTCACTCTAAAAAGATACAAGAACAGACAGTGGAGCTGGATGTCACCGAGTCTGTATTAGACACCTGGAACCGTTGAAGCCACCATGCCACTGTGAGGGGACCAGCCGTAGAATAAGTCAACTATCTAGGGGTAGGAGAGAGAAAAGATGGAAGGTATTTGGATCCTTGATGATTTTTGAACCACTGTAATAACTGATCCTAGAATCACTGCCGTTCAATTTCTTGTTTTTAGAAATTATACAATTTTCTTATTGGTTAAAAAACTTTCCATGCTGGTAGAGACTTGATCATGTAAAAGAATTTCTACTCTATTTCTAGTTTCTGAAAGTGTTATTTCTGATTTTATAATGATTGTGTGTTGAGTGCTTTTCTGCATCTATTGAGATGATTATATGGCATTTTTCTTTTGATTTCTTAATGTGGGAAATTATATAGTTTTCCATGTTGAAAATGAACAGTTGCATCGCTCTGATAAACCCTACTTAATCATTATGTTTTGGCTTTTTACTATACTCTAGGATTGGATTTGCTATATGTACTTAGAAATTTTGCATCTACATTTATTAGTGCTATTTGCTGTGATTTTCTGTTTTTCTTATATTCCCCTTGTTTAGTTGGTTTGCCTCAGAAAATGAGATTGGTGGATTTCTGCCTTTTTGTATTATCTGGGACAATTTGTTTAAGCGAGATATGATCTATTTTTGTAGAAATCTCTTGGAGCTTTGCTTGGGCCTGGAGCCTTGTAGCCTCTGAAACAGACATGAGTGTGCAGGACATTTCTGAGGAGCTCTCGGGGTAAATACCTGTGGAAAGGAAGGAGAGAGCAGATTGGGGAGAGGGAGAAGTGGGGTAGTGATGCAGCCTCAGTGGAGCCCTCGCTGACCTGACAAGGGAGCTCTGAAGCTTGCACGGCCTTTCTGATGTCCCAGCTTGGGGTGAGGGAGTGGAACATAATAGGCCCCCATGGATCAGTGGAGTGGGCTTACCTTGGAGGAGGCATAGCTTTGGGGGCTGTACTTAGTCTCCCCAGGAAGGCAGTCCCTACAGAGGGCTGAGAGCTGGGGGCCCTCAGAAGCTGGGGGAATGAGTTTTTTTTTTTTTTAGGTTTTTTTACACTTACTTATTGGATGGTTTGGGTAATTTGAGTTTTCTTTATCTACTTAAGTCAATTTGAATAATTTACATTTTTTCCTAGAAAATCACCCTTGTCATCTCGATTTTTATTTCTTCTGGCATGACATTTTAAAAAATAATTTTTAATCTATACTGTAGCTGTAATCATTTTGCATTTTATTCCTAATATTGCTTGTTTTTTATTGCTTCTTTTATGATCAGTCTCCTAAAGATTTCTGAGTTTCATTAATCTTTTCAAACTATTGCTTTTAATATTTTGATTATCACTCTTACAGTATTACTTCAGAGTGACTTTATTTCTGCTTATACCTTTATTCTTTCTTTCTTTCTACTATCTACATAGTGTTTACTGTGTTTTTCTTCCCCCCACCTACTTATATAGAATTATTAGCCTCTTCATTTTATTTTTAATTTTTCTTAATTAGTAGGTTTAAGTTTACAAATATCCTCCAGATGCCATTTTAACAGCAACCCAGAATATTTTTTCTATTTTAAAATTTTATTTTAAAGAATTCTTGCCATGATATTTCTTTATCATCCTACCTAAGACAGCACATAGTTCACTCCAAACCATCAATCCCAGCATCTCATCTCTTCTCAGCATATCATAAAAATTATGGCACAGTCAGGTACATTAGCTCATGCCTATTATCCTAGCACTTTGGGAGGCTGAGGTGGGAGGATCACTTTAGCTTAGGAGTTTGAGGTTGCAGTGAGCTATGATGATGCCACTGCGCTCCAGCCCTGGTGACAGAGCGAGACTCTGTCTCAAAAAACAAAAATTATGACACTTATATACACATACATAAGATATGAAGAATAATATAATGACTACACATTGCCAGCCACCTAGTGTAACAATTAGAGTAGTAATAGAATATTATCAATGTCCACCTTTACATTTCTCCCTCTCTCCCATTCCAGTGGTAACTGGAATACTTAACTTTTGTGATTATTATCCATTTGCTGTACTTTGTTTTATTATCTATGTATATATCACTAAGATATTATTTGTATTTGCACATTTTCGGTACCTTATATAAATGATGTCATACTGTGTGTAACTTTCTTAGATTATTTTGGTGTCATATGTATTCTTCTGAGACTATTTTTTGTTGTTCAACATTAAGTTCTTTACTTATATTCTTCCATAGTAATCTACTTATGAATGCACTAAAATCACTTATACATTCTCTCTGTGGTAGACAGCTTCTTTTAGTTTGTGGCTATTATAAATAATGCTAATATAAACATTCATGTGTATGTTTCACAGTGTACATGTGTAAGAGTTTCTATAGGATATATAACTTGAGGTAAAATTGCTAGGTCTTAGGACTTACACATTCTCAATTTCACTGGAAATAGCTTTCTGAAATAGTTGAGAATAATTAAACTTCCACCACAGTGCCAATCATATGTGCATAAAATTATCTCTTGTTTTAGCTTTTAAATTGTGTTTCCTTATTATTAAGGAAGTCAGTGTCTTCTCATGTGTTTATTGGCCATTCATATTTTCTCTTCTGCAAAATGAGTATTCATCTTTTGCCCATTTTAATAATGTTTTTGCTTTAGTTTATTTTTTGATTTCCTTTTGAGTTGATTTTGAATGTTAATTCTTTGTAGAATATAAAATTTTCAGATAACTTCTAGTTTTGTGGCTTGTCTTTTCATTTTTTCAAGCATAGTGTCTTTCAATGAATAGTAAGCTTTAACAAATTTTTTTAATAGTCGATTTTACCTAGCTTTTAGTTTATGACTGTGCTTTGGTTAAGAATTTTGCTAAGAAGTCTATAACAAGACTGTAACATTTTCTCTTACAATTTCTTCTAAAAGTTTTAGTGTATGTTTTTAATTTTTAAATCTTTAATTCATATGTTAGGGGCTGAATTGTGCTCCCGGAAATTTGTATGTTGAAGTACCTCAGAGTGGGACTGTGTGTGGAGATAGGGCCTATAAGGAGGTAATCTAGGGTCAGTAAGGCCATTAGGGTGGTCCCTAATCCAACATGACTGGTGTCTTTATACCGAGAGGCAATCAGGGCCAGACGTGCACAGAGGGAAGACTGTGTGAGGACACGGGGGCAGACGGCATCTACAAGCCAAGGAGAGAGGCCTCAGACTTCCAGCCTCTAGAATTGTAAGAAAATAAATTTCTGTTGTTTAAGCTTCACAGTCTGTATTTGTTGCAGCAGCCCTAGCAAACTAGTTACCATCCAAGTTAATTTTTATATATATTATTCAGTAAGATCCAGTTTTTTAAAAAAATATTTAACTGATTATCCCAGCACTACCCTTTCTCCATGGATTTGCAATATTTTCTATGTCATATATCAAATTTCTATGTAAGTGTGGGTTTCTGGGATATTTTTTGTTCTTTTGAGACAGGTTCTTGCTTTGTTGCCCAGGCTAGAGTGCAGTGGCATGATTATAGCTCGTGAACTCAAGTGATCCTCCTGCCTCAGCCTCCCAAGTAGCTAGGACTACAGGCATGTGCCACCACACCTGGCCTCTGGGATCTTTATAACATCTGTCAGTTTGTCTACTCCTGAGCCAATGCTTAACTGACTTAAACACCTCCGTTTTATAATAAGTCTTCAGAGTCAGGAGGGCAGGTTGTTCCACCTCAGTTTTTTTCTTCAGAAATTTCTTGACTGCTCTTGCGTTTTTGTTCTTCCAGCTTATTAGAAACAGCTTATTAAGATTATTTTCTTTGATCACTAATCCTATCTGACTCTCAGGCCTTCTTTCAAAGGCATTTGTTTTCCCTCCTAAAGTACATCATTATGATGTTTCTTGAGCGCAGTACTTTCGGTGGTAAACTCAGTTTTGGTTTCTCTGTAGATCCCTCATTTAGATAACTCCAATGTGTACAGTCTTTTAGCTCTGGCTCTGCTGTTTCTTTTGTCTGTTGATTCTCACACTTGCTGCCCTGTGTCTTTGTGTGTTTTATGATTTTTGTTTGTAAGCTCCCTCCATTTTTTTCACCCGAATTTACTTTATTAAACAAGTGACGAAACAGGTCTGCACATATTTACAGGCCGGAGGTAAGAGGCATGGGTCCGGCAGCAGGGGCACAGGCTGCTCACTTCTGGGAGAGTTTGACTTGCTTGTGTTTGGGGGATGCCCACTTGAGGCAGACAGAGTCCACCGTGACGGGTGGTTTCTTATACTGGGCACTTTTAAGGTGTTCTTCTACCAGCGTGGGTGTGACACAGGTCACATGCTGGCCTTTCCAGTACTTGACCGTGTTGAGGGACTGTAGGGTGCTGATGATGTCATTCTGGGTGATACTGGTCATCTGGCTAAGGTCCTTGACGGACAGCGTGCCCCGGAAGTCCCGCAGGATCTCCAGCAGGACCCGCGACCAATAGCTGCGGTCGCTGTTTGCCCGGGTCAGACGGCGGCTTCTCTGGGGAGCCTCCTGCGCTCTCAGCTTGGAGAGCTCGTGACTGAAGCCACGAGAAACTTTCCGTAGCCACGGCGCTGGTGGGGGCAGGGTGAGGATGCAGGCCACGTTGTTTCCATCTGGAGACTCCTTCTCCTTAGAAAAGTAGCCGACGATGTGGCCCCCTTGTCTGTCCACCTCAGTCCCAATGTAAAAGACGAAGGCCCCACGTCAAAGTACAACGTCTTGTGGTCCAGGAGGAGCTTGGCCAGCAGACGCAGGTTCTGACAGTAAATCTTGTGGTCCTGGCCGTCCACTCGTACACAGAGCTGTTGCTCTGGCGATGAATCTCCTTCCCAGGGGGCTGCCGCCACTGACACGCCCGAAAGGAAGCAGTAGCTCCTCTCATGTTTCATGTGCTTGAGGCAGGGCTCGCACGGCCGGCGTGGGCTGTTCCCGTAGTTCAGGGGCCGTGAGAAGTACCAGGCATCGGTTTCGTAGTTCCCGGTGTGGGAAGTCTATAGACCTGGAGTGAGGTTGCGTTCCTCCAAAGAAGCCTTGGGCTTGCTTGGGTTAGATGCCTGAGGGCTCCTGCAGTGTGCATGTGTGTGTGTGTGTGTGTGTGCGTGTGTGTGTGTGTGAGATGTGAGGTAAGATCCGATATTTTAAAAATATTTTAACCAATTATTCTAGCACCATACTTTCCCCATGGATCTGCAATGTTATCTATGTCATACATGTATGCATGTGTGTATATAATATATATTATATATAAATAATGTGTATATAACATATATAATCTTCCAAATATTTTTGGAGTCCATATTTTCTCAATTAAGAGAACTCATCTCTTGAGAAAGTCCTTGAACAAGATTAGATTGCTAGCCAAGCTGTTTATTTGTCTTCACAGGAAAATTTCTATAGCTTTAATCCAAATAGTTTCCATTTCTGCATGCCTGAAAGTTATTCTCCAGTTCTTGTTTTAACTTTCACAGACAGAAGTTTTGTCACAGGCCAATCGTCCTCTCCCTACTTATGCACAGGCAGCAATAGAAAATGGCTGAACACCTGCCCCAAGAATAAACAGAGAAAAACAGAGAATGTTTGCTTCTATTGTATAGTCTGGCTCCAGAAAGCTGTCATAGAAATTTTTATGTGTAGCGATTTCATTTGGTTCTAAATATTTAAAAATATGGACTCTGATTTTTTTGTCTATTGATTATTTTAAAGTGTGATTGTAGTGTCCAAATGTATGATTTTTAATCTTTTTGATGCTGATTTCTAATTTGCTTTTTGTGTATGGAGAATGCTT
Organism: Cheirogaleus medius; assembly: GCA_008086735.1. Classification (NCBI taxonomy): domain Eukaryota; kingdom Metazoa; phylum Chordata; class Mammalia; order Primates; family Cheirogaleidae; genus Cheirogaleus; species Cheirogaleus medius. Next base: position 1,450,254 of record VBSM01000639.1, on the reverse strand, counting down.
TTTCTAAAATGCCAATTATTTGAAAATTTCTAGGACTTCCTTGCAGCCTAACATATAGTTAAATTTGAAAATTTCTTTGTATGAGTTTATTGTGACTGTAAGAGTCTCTATATATCTATTGGCTTAACCTTATTAAACACATCATTCAAATGATTTATTTTTGGTTTGATTGAGCAAGGTGTTTTTAGAGAAATATACGTTAAAGTCCTCTATAAGACTTTGAATTAGTCAATTACTCTTTGTAATTATATGACTTTCTACTTTATTTATTTAGAGGCTACATTGTCAGATTTATACAAGATCAGTTATTATGTTTTCTTTGCAGATTTCTTTTTTTTTCCATTTAAGTAATCACATTCCTTAACTCTATTAAATCTTTTATGCCTTAAATTCTGTTTTGTCATTTATTAAGCATTGCTGTACTCACCATTTTGAGGATCATATTTTCTTTGTATGTGTACATATATATTATTTTACCTGCAATCGTGTCAGTGATTCTGTCTGATCCAATGTTGTATTTTTGTCCCTGTTGACCTCGCTTAACACCCTTAGACTCGACTCCCATACATGACTCCTAGACTCCTGTTGATACAGATTAGTGACATCCTGACAGTCTTTAATGTGGAGCCTGTTTTCTCCTGGCCGGTGCCTTGTGCTTCACTGCCCGGCTGTGGTGAGGCAGACGTGGCTGACATCGGGCAGGTTGTGGGGATTTATTCTCAGCCGTATCCAGGACTCAGGGTCCACTCTGGTTCCCCCAGTGCCTCATCAAAGGCTTTCTGGTTTTCAACCCTTTCCCTGAGTTGGGCATTCAAAGATTTTAAGTTCTCTTTTCTCCATGTATGCTTTTCTTGGGCCGCAGAAGAATCCTCATCATATCTATATCTTCTCTAATTCTGTATTTCAGAAAGTAAGGTGATTTTTAAAAACATACCTATTTTCTCTAGTTAAAAGCAATCTTTTTGAGGACTTTTGCCAGCTCTTATTTGTTGCTGCTTCCTCATTGTCTTGCAAGAAGAATAGGCTATGAAAAAAATGACAAAATAGGACTAAATTTAACCAAGAGGACAAATATCTCAGAAAATTTAGTAAATTCTCTAAAGTATTGCATTTAGACAGTGGAGGAACTGGGGTTAGGATTTTGGTCTTGGGATTCATGGGAAAGTACTTTTTCTTCTTTTCACAAATATCCTTTCTGCAGTTACCTGCTCTCTGATGACCATTTGATGCAATTTCTCCTCTTCCACCTGTAAGTTTATTCAGTTCTTTACTGGTTCTCATGTAGTATTTTAGTTTTTAAGGGAACCTCTTTTCTTTCCTTTTAGTCAACCCAAATTACTCTCAAAGCAAGTTGCTTGCTGGGTTTATTTTCTATAGTGGTCACATCGGGGAACTTTGACAAAATCTCTGTAATTGTCCAGTAATTAAATAAAACAGCCACAGTTATCTAGCAGCAGCAACATGGAATCTTCTATTTCTCTATAATTTTTCCGATTAATTCTCCACAGAGTCTGATTTCCATATCGCCAGCACTGCTGCGCAGGTTGAAAGAGTGCCTGCGAAGACAGTAGCAGGGATTTAAGTCTCTTTTCCAGCTTTCTCTGGATATATTTAAACCAGGGTGGGAAGAGGCTGAAGTTAAGGGCTGGCCAGGAGAAGTCTCATCCTTCCCCACCTCTGCCTTTCTGTGGGCCGGGAACCTGTGCCTGGCTCTCGTTGTCACAATCCCCTGGACCTTTCCTCCTCATTCCCTTCCCTTGTTACCCCTACTCAGTCCCAGCATCTTGCTGGTTTGTGACCTGTTGGCCTGTTGGCCTGTCTCCCTCATGTGGTCCCACCTCCAACTTATCTTTCCTCCTGGCTGTATTTTATGCCTTTTTTTTTTTTTTTTTTTTTTGCCAAAAGGGACTTTCTGGACCCTAATCCTGGTACTGATCCACTTGAAAGGCCCTTAGAAGACTGTTCTTTTTCATTATAGTGCCTTAGGTTCTACTGTTCAGATCCTTCCCTGAACTGATTTGTCTCACGTTTGGATAGTGTCTCATTTTACCAGAGATTCTCCCAGACCCATTCTCAGAGTGGTTGAACAGGAAACTCCTTAGTTGAGGAGAGCTATCAGTTGTATTATCTTATCTCTGGATATCCTGTTCTAGTGTTCAGAGAATCCGTACAAAATATACATCCCCGTCTTCAGTGACAGCATCTGTTTCCGAAACTCGTTCTCACTGTGGCCATGAACTTTTCGATGGGTTTCCTTGGGCTACAACCCCTCTGATAAAACAGTTCTCATCCCCACTTGTGGGAGAGCCTTGCAGGTGCAAACTGGCTCTCACTGAGTTAAGTGTGCATTTTAGAATGCACTAACCTTGGATCACAGAATTAGTACAGAGAAATTTGGGATTATAGTTTTTATTTAATGGATATAATTTCAGCCTTATAGTAAGATTAGAGTGTGCATTATTCTCAAGACCCCATCAATGTGGGAGGATTGTTCAAAACCAAGAATACTTTTGACAACTCAATTCCAATAATATTTCTCCTAAATCATGCACATTCTTTCTTAGCCTAGGATAGTTGGCATAGTTTGACTAAACTAGTTTCACAAAGACCAATAAGTTGCTGTCTTTTTATCTCAAGGGATGAGATAAAAAGGTACTCCCTTCTATCTCAAGGGATGAGATAAAAAGTCCTGTTCTCTCTGCTCTTTTTGGCCAAAACTCTTTTCCCAAGACTCCGAGGCCTCCCTCATTCTGAGCCACGTGTTTCACATCTTGCATTGCCCTTGCATGAGCAGAACTCAGCCCTCTTCCTATAGCTTCCTAAATGATTTGCATAGCCAACAGGAACAAACTGAGGGCCCTGACACGTCAGATAGTGCTAGGATCCAGTAGTGAACTAGACAGTCACATTCCCTGCTCTCATAGAGCATAGACTTGGGGGAATTGAATACTATAACCTCCAAATACTTTGGTTCAGTCTTGTTCAAGAAGTATGGTTGAAATCAAGCTCACAATTCACAGTGGTATTTGAGAGAAAAGATGGTGGTTGACCTAGATGCCCTCAGAATGCAAAGCACTGTACCAGTATTTCCCTCTGTTATAAAGATAAAGGAGACAATGCTGGGGAAGTTTAAGGTCAGTTCTCATAAAGGCACATAAAGAGCATTAGCCATGGGGGGTGGTGGTACTGCTTAAGTTAATTATGCCATTCTCTATATCTGGTCACCACAAAATGCCTAAGTGTTACTGTGCACATCAGCTCTATGAAGTTAATTATGTCCTAATCCATGACCTCACTAAATATGTAGGTAAATAGTTACCTCTGTAACTCTGCCATTCTATAAATGGATGATTCACTTGCTAGTCATAAAGCAACAGGTCCTTTGTTTTGACTTTCTGCTCATGACATTGCTTAGGAAAAATAATTTTGTGATTGTAACAGATTAATTTCTCAATGCTATGAGGGCTTGTTTATCTACCAATTATAGTGAAGAACAGACCAAAACAATAAAACAAGAAGTGAGCAGACAAGTAAAGCAACTAAACACCTGATAAGTGCCATAAAGGAGGTAAACAAGAGATGGGTTATGAAAGAAAATATAGTCAGCCTCCATATCTCTGAGTTCCACATCTGTGGATCTGACCAACCTCAGATCGAAAATATTTGGAAAACAAAAAGGATGGTTGTGCCTGCACAGAACCATACAGACTTATTTTTCTTGTCATTATTCTCTAAACAATAGAGTATAACAACTATTTACCTAGCATTTACATTGATTAGGAATTGTAAGTAATCTAGATTTGACTTAAAGTATACAGGAGGATGTGTGCAGGTTATATGCAAATACTATGTCATTTTGTATAAAGGACTTGAGCATCTGTGGATTTGGGTATCCATGGGGGTCCTGGAACCAATCAACCATGGATACCGAGGGAGGGCTGTAATCAAATGGGTCACGGTCCTATTTAGATTTAGCTTTGTCAGAGAAGGCCACCCTGAGGAAGTGACATTGAATGTGTTACTTAAAGGATGAAAGGAGCCAGTTGTACAGGGGGGGTGCATCATTTCAACACTAGAAGCAGCATGTACAGTGCCTGTGGGACAGGAGGGACGTGGGTAGCTTCAGGAAGTGAACAGGGGCCAGAGTGGCTGGGGAGTGGCCACATTCCAGACGAAGGGATTATATGAGGGTGTGAGCCAGGAGGTGGGGGTCAAGAGGGGCCATGTCAGAGGATGCAACCTGGGGCTGCATACTGGAAAGCGAGGAGGGAAGAGTAAAGGAAGAACTTCAGAGACCTGGGCAATCGGTGGAATGAGTTCTGAAAGAGTACTCATTCAGTACTCATGCCACTGAAAGAATGGGAGAGAGAAATGCGTGCAGGGGAACTTCCCATGGACGTCTGAGTCAATATTTTTAGTGACAGACATCTGTTCGTGTGGAATAGGAGGGCTTTCCCGGCTCTTTCCTGGTTGATGTGACATCAGGCAGTTGGATGTAGCACTAATTGGAAATAAAAGGAAGACTACTCGTCAAAACTCAGCACTGTCGCTCTCAGGGCTTTTCTTACATAAAGAATGACGGTGAGGTAGGCACTCGTTTCTTAGAGATTGACTTTCTTTCTTTATCTTTCTAGGAAACCTCCCCTCCCGGCAAATCCTATTTTAAGTAGCAAAAACTTGGTCTGGTTGTTCTTTTCCATCAGGGTGAGCCCTTGCCAGTGCTCTGGCAACAGTGGGCCCTGCCGCCTGGGGGAGGAGCGCAGGCTTCCAAGCCAGACGTCCTAGCTTCAAACCCTGATCTGTCACTGACGAGTTGTGAGATCTGTGTAAGTTACTTAACAGCTGTGTGCCTCAGTTTCTTCGTCTATAAATTGGGATAATAACAGCTCCTGCCTCATAAAAGTTGTTATTCTGTTTAAATGAGTTGATTCACACAAGGCACTTGGGACAGTGCTTGGTGCAGAATAATCACTCAGTAATGTTAGTTATTATTATGTTATTATATGTATGTACTCACTCAACAAATATTTATTGAGCAGCTACTCTAGCATAGTACCAGGGACCGTGCATGCATGTGTGTGTGTGTGTGTGTGTGTGTGTGTGAATTCCTGCTGTCTTGGAACTTACATTAGTAATTAAGGGGAAACAAGACAATAAACAAAAAAGTAAAATAATGTGGAATGTTGCAAAATAGTAAATGAGAGGCTAATTTATCTGTGCAGCTTGCCAGTGTCTTAAAATGTAGGTTTTATTATTATCCAGGTACGGTGAGGCCAGCAGATCAGGAGATGACTGCCATGGAAAGGACGGTTTGTTCCTCCCAGTTCCCAAGAGGAAGGGGCATTCCATGCCATGCAGGGCCACACGGCGAGCCCCAGGCAGAGGGAGCTGGAGGAAAATGTGGGCGAGAACCTTTACTATGGTTTCCGTGGGAAGGAATGAGCGCGGCAGGGTAAACAGGTTTGGGACTGGCTAGTTTGAATAATTTCGTGGACTCTGGCATGTAGGGGCTTTCCCAGGCTTTTCGGTACCTGGCCCTGGAGTGATTGGGGCAGGGGGTTAGTGCCTTGAGGGTGAGATCCTGATAGAGGAGGTGGGGGTGGTAGGTGGGCTCTGTGTTGGTTGGCGTGAATATGAAAGATGCTCGCAGGGCAGCCATTCGATCTGTAGGAGCTGGCTGGCCCTGGGAGGGGCAGTCTCCCATGCTCAGTAAGGCCCCAGATAGCAAAGCATCAGAACAAAAAGGCACACTTAATACAGCCAGATTTCGGAGTTTGGGATCCATTATGGGGGTTATTTTCAGAAGTTCTCACACCCACAGACCCCCCAAATTAAAAATATTTGTTAAAGATATTCACCAGCATTAATCCTCATTTTCTGCGCTGCTCTGCATTACAGTGAGAAGTATGCCAAGCTGCCTCTCCTGCAGCCGTGGCACCTTGCTTGGCCCGTCTCGCGCTCATTTGATACTTCACTGTTTTGCATGCCCTGCTTCTTGTACCATGATGTGAGGTCATTGGTGCCTTTTGGTTTCAAAGAATGTGCAGTTTTGCATTTTTCTCTCTCATTTCCTTATTGATTTGGTGATTTCCAAGAGGATGAGAGGGAAACCACAATCTTTACCCTGCCATTTAAACAAGGGAAGCCTCCCTTATTTCATTTGGTTAATCCAACCTTTGTAATTGCTTGTTTCTTTTGACATTTAGATTCAATTAAACACTTGGCAAATTCTTGGGAAAGACAAAGAGAAACCTCTTTCTGAACAATTTCACTCATAAAAAAATGAGCTTCTTCTTCTTATTACCAGAAAGCAACATATGGATATCAAAATTTACTGTATAGTAAGTTTTATTTGTTAAATGAATTCTGCATTTGAGGAACTCAGATTCTGGAAGGGGGCAGGATAAAAGGCAGGTCTGAAACATAGTATCTGCCTCCAAAAGGCTTATAGATTTGACAGGGGAGTTACAGCTACAATGTTAGATTGTGATATATTCATGTTAAAGGGAGAAAATATTTCGGGCTGGAAGGATTTGAAAAGAAAGGATTCATGAAGGAGGTACAGATGTTGAGTTAAATCTTTACAAATAGGTGCGATGTCTGAAGTGAAGAAGAAGATAAACCCCAACCAGGCGAGGGCGGGAGGAGAGGCCCAGAGTGTGTTGGGGTGGGGAGCTGCTTATTTTTCAGCTAATGGTGGTCTTGGTGAGCATGGGGAAGAAAACTAAATCAGATTGGAAAGGTAAATTGAATGTGAATTTAGAAGGCTATTACATGCCAGGCTAAGAAGTTTGAATTTTATGTGATAAGCAAAATATACAATTTTTTTTTTTTGCATCAGGAGATATGCTGAGAGTAAAACATTTGAAAGGAAATTTGAAGAATGATAGGGAGAGGCATGAATGATAGATATCATTCATATCTATGAATGATAGATAAGACACCCAATCAGGAGGCAATGATGCCAGTCAAGGTGTGTAGTAAACTGATCTTGACCGTGACCTGGGGCAAGAAGAGGTGGCTGTGAGGGAGGAGGAGGAAGGCCACTGCTCAGCACGTCCTGCAGTGGTGTTCCCTCTTGGGACTGCAGAGAGGTCCTTCCGCATCTTACACAGGAGTAAGGGCTCTCTGAATGTCATATTCACCTTGTGGTTTTTCCACCCACTTAAGGACACTGGCAAAACTGGCAAAACTGTAGCATTATTATTTTTGTCATGAACATCCCCAATTTTGTTTTCAGAGAAAGTTCCCAAATGTTTCAACAGCTGGGTGAGGATTTGTTGCCTGTGGCAGAAGGTCGGAAAGCTTTGAGCAATTTTCTGGCATTATTCAGTTAGATATATCAAAATAACACACATGAAAATAATACACATAAAAAACCAAAAACTAAAATGCTGGTCAACAAACTTTTATTAAAGAACATCTTCTGTGTGCCACACTAGGTCCTGAGGACACACAGATGACTGGAAGACAATCCTTACCCTTTGAGGGGCTCAGTATTCTAGGAGGGTAGAAAACACACCCTCTGACACAGAATGGCAGATACAAAGACAGACGCACACAGGGGTTTGCGCATCACAAGAAGCCTCTCAGTAACCAACCACATAATGACTTGAGTTGGATTTTTAAAAATTGCTGCAATTATCAACTCTTCAAATTATTCTATTTTAGTCTGACTACACTGAGGAAAGAAAAGTCAGATTGCTTTAATAAGAAGAAAAACAGGAGAATTTTCAAATCTTCTAATCACCTAGTACAGTTTTCCATGTCAACAGAATTTGTTTTATAGACCTGCCGGTTTAGAAGCATTTTACTTTCCCTTTTGCTGGTCACATGGTTATACTTTCATTTTAAATGCATTCCTCTGCTTTTTCTTAATCACTTTCCCCTGGGTCATCTCACATGGTTTGAATAAGAGCAGTACTTTGCACGTGACTGCCAGTGCAGGTCCATAGATACCTGCTGAGCAGAGTCCAGCCAAGCTGTATGAAGTCCTGAGCACCTGTGCAATGAAGACTGAACCTTTCTGCCACAGGGCATTGAATCCCAGCTCTGTCACCAACCTGCTGTGTGGCAGTACACAAGTCACTGAAACCCTCGGTGTCCTAACCTCCTTATTGATAAAGGAGGGATAATGATGGTACCTGCTTTGTGGGGCTATTAAGAGTTAAGAGACAATAAATGCTAACACTTAGAACAGTGCCTGGCACACTAGTGCTCAGTAAATGTTAGCTATTAATAACAGAGGAAAAAACCCAATGACAACGAATCACTTTGGGACAAAGCTTTTAATATTCTTACAGACAATCCCCATCCAACTCTCAGCTCAGTGGATCAAGTTATCTGCAAGGACAGCAGTCTGCTTAATGGATGCCCCACAGGGAGACAGTAATTCTCCCTTCTCTCTTACACCAATTCAGGGGTTGGCACTTTTCCATCATCACACCTGCAATCTCTCCACCTCAACCTGATCACACTGATT
>VBSM01000639.1:1384921-1416897 GCA_008086735.1 Cheirogaleus medius | reverse complement strand
AAAAAAAAAAAAAAAAAAAAAAGGCTCAGAAAGTACAACAGAGTTTATGGTCAAATAAAAGTCTCCCCTCCCACCCTCTCCCAAAGCTACTTAGTTGCCTTTTTAGGAGACAACCAATTTTTACCAGATTTTTGTGTATCTTTCCAGAGATTTTCTATACATATAGAAGCAAATTATACACACGCACACGTGTATATTTTTTTTGTATAAAAATATACAATTTCCACTGGGCATTTTTCTTTTGTCATCTGAAAATATATTTTTGAAACCTGCCATTCTTTTTAATGGCTGCATAGTATTCCATAGTATGGATATATCATAATTCATTTAATTAGTGCCCTACTCATGGACATTTTGGTTTTCCAAGTTTGTTATAATAAATAACTTGACTCACATGTCATTTTGTATCTGTGTGAGTATACTTACTACTGCCTATATTCCAGTTTGATTTAGTCCCAAGAATGGAAAGAACACAGATGCCATGCATTTCCTTCTTCGTGGAGTTCCTAGACCTCATGCACTACATAAGAAATTCCTTCATTTTCATAATGTCAACCTACAGCACACAGACAGGTCTGTGATTTAAAAAAAATGAACATTATACCCTGAAGTCTACAAGACAGCAATTATTTAATCATTCTGATATTCTTTTGTTTAATTAAAAAAATATAGCTATATTTTTCATTTTAATTTATATTTCTCTCTTCCAAACAAGATAATGCACAGTTATTATTTAAGTAAAAATAAATCTTAGTTTAAAAACATATTTCTTAATGTAGCTTGAGATGGGATAAAAACTGGGATTATTAGGTAGTAGACTAATATCTCATTATTTTAGACTTTTCTGTTTGGGGGAAAATATGACAGGCATACAGAGCCAGCCCTGTATAACTAACCCTGAATTGTGAACTGTGAGTTATTCCTATTAGGATAATTATAAAGAGAAGAATTGGGGGATTAGAAAGGAAAGTGAAGGATAGTTTAGGAACAATATTCCTGCAATACAGCTTTAGAAAGATGGGCACTTCAGAGGCGAAGAGAACCCTGTCTCCAGGATTAGACTCTGGGTCTGTTAGGTGTACTCAAGATACATCTTTTGTACCAAGGGCTGAAGCCGTATGTTTCTGGTTGCATTTTTGTAATGTAGATGGGACATAGTGGCAGGAGAGAGCCTTAAAACTAGAAGGACTTTGAATATTTGGATGGAAGTTCAAGCACAAGTACAAATGTCACTTAACAGTCATATGTATGCAACAAACAAAGCAAATTTATAAACATCCCATTGAAATCATGAGGGTGATAAATCCTAGAAAATTTTTAAGATGCAAAGAATTATATGTAAGTGAAATGAATAGGGCTCATTATTGATAAATTATTAGTATTTTAAAGTCTTATTTAATTGATCATCTTCATTGTTTTAATTATGTAAAAATAATTTTTAGAGTGCATTTACTGGTTTACTTGGGTCTTTTATTCTTCTAATCCTATTTATTTAATAAAGTCAACTGTGAATTCTCCTACAACGAGGTTTTTAGAAATGTTACCCTTTAGGTTGGAGAGAAGATACTGTTCAAAAATGAAAACGATTGTCCTCAATTCACTAGTTCAGAATATTTACGTCCATACAGTAAGTCATTATTGAGCACAGGACACTGTGCGGTTGTTACCGAGTATTCGAGGCACTGTGCAGTGGCGGAGCTTCCTGTCCTGAGAAGGACGGGTGTGGGGCTTGCCCCGTGGAGCTTACAGTGCAACATGGGAGACAAACAGCACGGCAGTAAGATGATGATGGCTACCAGGCAGGAGGCGCAGGGGCCCCCACGTGGGCAGGGGCACGTAGCAAGCTCTTGCTGAAAAAGGGAGGTTCAGGGAATATTTTCCAGAGCAAGTAACTTTTCAACAGTGACCTGAAGAGTGGGCAGGCGTCAGCTAGGCAGGGGAAGTACTCTGAGTCTCCAGTATGGGTGAAGCAACGGATGGTGAGAGACAGAACAAGGAGTTTGAAGAACTGCAAGAAGCTCAGTGTGCCGGGCAGAGAGCTGAGGTGGGAGAGAGGCAGAAGGTGGATTTGCAAATGAAAACCTGCCAGTCACACTCCTCCTTTGTTGCCCGCTGGGGAGCCAGCACCCCTTTGCCCCCAAAGGAATGCCGCACTCCCAGGTTGGCATTACTCTGTGGGCAGTAGGAATGGCGGGATTGTATTATGTTGGGAGAGTAGAGACCAGAACTTTGCTTCCAAGAGCTCACTTCGCCTTCCGTGTGGAGAGGCTCGAAGAAGAAGGAAATGCACCGGAGTGTGGAAGGACATTGGAAGATTAAATTAAGCTCTGAAAAGTGCTTTAATTTTAGCACAGCTAGGTCAATGTTGATGGTTTAGGTGGTGTGAGGGGCTAGAAGCTGTACTAAGGTGGCTTGGGGGGTGAGTTAAAAGTGAGGAAGCAGAGCACTGGAGCATAGATGACTGGTAACTTCTGGAAAGTGTGGCTCCCGGAGAGGAGAGACCAGGAGGACTTTGGAGCCCTCTCCTGAATGTCTCTCCAATGTGAAGATCCCAAATATGTTCCCATGGCAATGGAAGTCAGTCGGTTTGGAAGGAAAGGTGGAAGGCACCAACAGAAGAGGGCCTGTGCCAAGAGCTGAGCTCCTGAGCAGGTGATACAGGGCAATGGGACTGGCACACAAGCCACTTGGTGGCATTACCCTAGGACGGGGTGGCGGGGGGCATCTCTTTGATTTGTCAGTGGGAAAGTGGATACGATGGGCCTGGAAGCAGGTGAGTTTGTAGGTTTGAGAGATTAAATGTAAGTAGCTAATTAGTATGAGAAATAAAGGGGAAGGTGTGATGGCCGCCTGTCTGTAGGGCTCTTAGGGAGGTCGCCTCCTGCAGCAGCTAAGTGCCTGAGGGACTTTGACCCCAGGGCGGGAGGAGAGAGAGCAGAAGACGTAGGAGCCTTGCACCAGAGCACGCCACACCAGCCCTGTGTGTCTAGCAGCAACCCGGTGACTCCAGGCTTATGGCCCTAGAGGCGTCTCTCTTCAACTCTCCTCTGCTTGTCTCTCAGTACTGCCAGGGAGGCCCTGTCATCGCAGTGCAGGTGGAGAATGAATATGGTTCGTTTAATAAGGATAAAAACTACATGCCCTATCTTCACAAGGTAAGGAGCGCTGGGTCTGTCTCCACATTCACATGTCTCCTTCCTTAATCTCTTTTCCAGCACACGATCCTGATTCCCTGCTGCACAGGCAACTGTGCCGGGCACCGTGCATTCTGAGAACATACAGCTGACCCTTGAATAACGTGGGGCGTAGGGGTGCTGACCCCCGGCACAGTCGAAAATCTCAGGATAGCTTTTGACTCTCCCCAAACTTAACTGCTAATAGGCTACTGTTGGTTGGAAACCTTACTGGTAACATAAACAGTCAATTAGCCTGTATTTTGTATGTTATAGTATGTACTGTATTCTTACAATAAAGCAAGCTAGAGAGAAGAAAATGTTACTAAGAAAATCATAATGAAGAGAAAATATTTTTACTATTTATTAAATGGAAGTAGATCATCAGAAAGGTCTTCATCTTCATCATCTTCACATTGAATAGGCTGAGAGGAGGAGGAAGAGGAGGGTTGGGCTTGCTGTCTCAGGGGCAGCAGAGGAGGGAAGCAGGAGAGTTACACTTGATGTAACTTTTATTGAAAAAAATCTGTGTATGAGTGCAGTTCAAATCCATGCAGAAGATCAAGTTCAATTTCTCTGTGAATTTACAGTATAGTCAGGACAATAAAGATGTACTTCAACAACTTTATTATGATACAAAACATAGTATCAAAGATTATTCCTTTCTATTTGCTGTTTCTATGACCCACAATTCTCATGAAAGCTGGGGGCTGGTGAATCTATACTTATAGTAAATAATGCTTCATGAACTTAATGATGATGGCTAGCAGCTTGCAGCTTTCTGGCCTGTAGTGTTACCATCCTCTTCACAGAAGGACCTCTCAGGCCAGGGACTAACTGCAGTCCTGCCTGCTGTCCTTTCTGGGCTCAGCTCCTCCCGGTCCCTGACTTTGCACATTAAGGAAGTTGATAAGGGCCTAGTCTCAGTGAGACCCCCTCTTCAGGGTGCTAAGAAGGTTGCAGGGGCTGCATGGTCTGGCCTGACCCCTCCCAACTCTGCCCTTGCCGACCTAGCTCTGCTCACACAGAGGCCTCTGGCTGAATAGCTTGCAGGGGACGGGTCACCAGCTGGGCAAAGAAGGGGTCAGAGGGGCAGGGTTGGGCTCCACCCATATGCTGGCTCTTGCCCTGTAGCTGTGGCTTCTCGAGTTGAACAAGGTCTGTGAGTAATTCCCCTCCTGTCGTTACTCGGAGGCTGGCATGACCTCCCCAAATTAGTCTTACTCAGCTAGCATTGTTTTTTCTTGATTTAAAAATGTACCACTCAACTCTACTCCCAGGCCCAGATCTGGCTTGATGAACAGAGGAGACACACAGATGGGGTCCCCTGGTCCCTGGCCTAGGAAATATAATTTTTCAGACTAGACCTCCTCTCCTCCTCACAGCTGGTTCCTCTGACAGTGTCTAGGTGGGACCCAAGCTTTGCGAAGTTGATCTCTGATCTTCCTCAGACCCTCAGCCTCAGTTTCTCCCTCCCAGCACAGAGTGTTTCCCAACCTGTCTTTCTCTCCCTTCCTGTGGTGTGCATCCTCTTCAGGTGTTTCCTGATAAACTCAGCTCTTTTTCCCCAGAGGCTTTGACCGTGGGTGTCAAAGCCTATACTCAGCTGATTTTAAGGCCATTCCCCACAAAAAAAACCAGGCTGAGACAGGGACAGTGACTTCCTCCAATCACTAAGATGCAGGTGGTCAGACTCCAGATTCAAACCCGTCTCTAGCTCACACCCTGCCACCTGAACCTTGCTGTGTTTATTTCCTAGTTTCCTTATACTCATCCCTTGGTTGACTTGGATCCCCAAAGATACCAAAATCTTTAGGTGTTCAAGTCCCTGACTTAAATGGTGTAGCATTTGCCTATAACCTATGCACATCCCCCCATATACTTAACATTATATGCAGATTACTTATAATACCTGATGTAAATGTTATGTAAACTGAATTGTTTAAGGAATAATGACAAGAAAAAAAGTCTGTACATGTTCAGTACAGATGCAACGTTATTTTATTTATTTATTCATTTTTTTGAGACAGGATCTCACTCTGTCGCCTGGGCTGGAGTGCAGTGACCTGATCATAGCTCATTATAGCCCTGAACTCCTGGGCTTAAGTGATCCTCCTGCCTCAGCCTCCTGAGCAGCTGGAACTACAGGCGTGTTCACTACCATGCCCGGCTATTTTTAAAAGTTTTTGTAGAGATGGGATCTTACTGTGTTGCCAGGCTGGTCTCAAACTCCTGGCCACAAGTGATCCTACCCTTGGCCTCCCAAAGTGCTGGGATTAAAGGTATGAGCCACCACACCTGGCCTGAAAACTCAATCTAAAAAAAATATTTTTGATCGTCAGTTGGTTGAATCCATGCATGCAGAACCTACAGATCCATAGGGCCAACTGTGTTTCCTTCTTCCACCGGGAGCCAGGGAAATGGATTCATTCTGTTCAGTTTTTTCAACAGACCCTGCTGCAAAGAGGCATTGCGGAGCTGCTCTTGACTTCCGATAGTGAGACAGATGTGCTGAACGGCCACACCAAAGGAGGTACAAATCTAGAGTTATTTCAAAGGAGAATGGAGGCTCTTAGCCAACTGGTTTAAATCTCAAACAAGCTTCAGAGAGAACCAAGTGTACCTCTGATGCCTCTCTTTCCCATATCCACTGACATGGATCCCAGAGATTTGATATCACAGTGGATGAGGACTCAAGGTCAAAGCTCAGCGTTCACTCGCCAACTCTATCGCTTGTCCTTGCTCCTGTTGTCTAAAACAGCAGTAACAGAATGGTGCTCTCCCCGGTACGCCTTTCTGTGTTTCATAATTTCCTGTGGCTGGGGCCTGCATTGGTGCTGGGCGTGGCTTAGGATCAGGGCCACCGCCACCAACGTGGAGAGCCACACGGGGAACCAGAAGATGGCAGAGTCCCATTCCTGGGATCCTACAGCTTTGGGCTCATTGTAGACCTTAATAAACCCTAGACAATAAAGTAGTAGGACAATTCAGGACAGAATCATAAGATGACAGAAGTGAGGGAAATGACCAAGGTATGAGCAGGCCGATGGGTCCAGAGGAGGATCTGTCAGGTGATCTTTAGCTGGAGAGCAGCTGCCGCCACAGACTGCTGTGCTTTCCTTTGCAGTGGCTCTTCCCCACGTTATTATGGTGCCCTGGAAAGGAGGCTGAGCTGGGGGCCGGGGAACCTGCGTTCACTTTCTAGGTCTGATCAAGTCAGATGGTCTTGGCCTGGTTCACTTCTCTGCACAAAGTGTGGTTAGTTTTAACTGCCCTTCTCAGTACAAAAGATTGTCCTGGCAAGTGTCCAGTGATGTGGTGAAGGCTATGGCAGGCCTTTGTACATTGCAAAGTGGGATGCACGCAGCATCTTGTCATCCCCACCCTGCAGCACACCTTCCCTCCCATGTGCAGGGTGGGCCTCCATCCCTTCCCTGATGGCACTTGTCACAGTGCTTCAGTAGGGCCTCTCCCTTCTCTCTACAGTGTTTGCCACTGTCAATTTGAAAAGACTTCACAAGGGTGCTTTCAATCAGCTCTATAAAGTCCAGGTAAGACATCCTAGAGATGAAGAGTTTTGTCTGTCCTCCTGCCATGACCCCCTTTGTCTATGCAGTTGGTGTTCACTGGAAACAAAACGTTTGACAAGAAGTCTGCAACTTTTCACCCTGGGCCTCCAGCATGTTCCAAAGCCATTTCAAGAGTGCGCTGCCTTTTGGTGTGGGGAATGAGGAGGAATCTGTGGGTCACATGGTGGAGAGGCCCGTGGACAGGATGAGGGGGTTATGTGACCTAAAACCTTGCTATGGAATCAGAAGGGGTGATGTTCTTTCTCTCTGTGAGGACAGAGCTCAGAAATGGGCCGTGTTGGTTACTTACAGACAACTCACTCATGGTTTGGGTGGGGTTAGCCTTTTTCAGCCAGGCTGTGCGAGTTACGGGAACAAGTGAGTATTACACGTGTGTTTACTAAACAAACGTTTAGTAAACGAGCAGCCCTCCATTGAGCAGCCCTCCTTTCCTTTCCTCTCTGTGGGTGACCTCCTGTGATAGTTACAAAGATGGACAAACCATAGTCCATGCCTGCAGGAGTTACACAGATCCTTTCTCCACAGAATAGCAGTGTGCTCCATAAGCACAAGTGTGATCACAGTCTCCGCTCAACACCCTTCCTTTGTGCCCAGGGCCCAGGATGGCATCCAAAGCCCTGACACGGCCTGCTAGGCCTGGTGTGACACGCCCCTTCCATTCCCGGCCCCGCCCATGCCGCTCCTCCCCTTGGCATGAGGCCTTCCCTGCAGTCTGCATGCTGCCGTGCTCCCACCTGGCCAAAGATTCCCACAGCCCCAGTGCTCTCTCCGTCTTACCTGCCCCCAACTTGTAATTAAGAGCTAAGTAATCTTGTTTCCTTTTCTCATCAATTTCTACACAGTTTCCAGCCAGGTAAAAGGAAGGGGCTCTGCCAGAGTGGACCCGTGGCTACCTCTGGTTTTCAATGCCTTTACTAAGTTGTCTTCTTTTTCTTCTTCCTTCTTCATTTTTTAAGAGATGGGGTCTCACTATGTTACCCAGGCTGGACACATACTCCTGGGCTTAAGTGATCTTCCCACCTCAGCTTCCTGAGTAGCTGGGACTACAGGTACACTACCCTGCCCAGCTCTTGTCATTTTCTTTTAACAGTTTAATTGAAATCTAATTTAGACATCATTACATTCACCTGATATAAGTATATAATTCAATGTACAGAGTTCTACCACCATCACTACAATCCCAAAAGTTTCCTCATGTTCATTTGCAGTTTATGCCTTGCTCCCTGGTCTAGCTCTGGGCAACCACCGATCTGCTTTCTATCTCTATAAACTTACCTTTTCTAGACATTTCATATAAATGGAATCATACAACATCTAGTCTTTTGCATCTGGCTTCTTTCATGCAGCATGATGCTTTCGAGGTTCATCCATGTTGCAGTATGAATCAGTGCTTCATTTCTTTTGATAGCTCATTGGATCATGCTTGGCTGTCATATATATATATAATCATAGTCAAATCCAAAGGTCGTGCACCTTTGCTCAGATGTCCTTCTTCTTTAGTATGTTAATATGGTTAATACGGTCTCTGAATGTTGAACCAGTCTTGCATTTCTGGTATGAATCTCACTTAATTGTGATGTGTTATTACTTTATATATTGCTGAATTCAGTTTGTTCATATTTTGTTGAGAATTGTTGCTTCTATCTTCATGAGGGATATTGGCCTTGGTTTTCTTTTCTTGAAATGTCTTTGTTTGGTTTTGGAATTAGGATAATGTTGGCCTCATAAAATGAGTTTGGACATATTCTTTCCTTTTCTGTTTTCTATAAAAGATTGTGTAGAATTGTTAGTATTTCTTAATGTTCGGTGAATTTCACCAGTGAAACCATCTATATCTGAAGTTTTCTTTTTTAAGAAGATTTTAAACTAGAAATTCAATTTCTCTAATAGATATGAGACAATTCAGCTTCTTTCTTTCTTTTTTATTTCAGGATATTACGGGAGTACAAACATTTTGGTTACATGTTATGACTTTGCCACACCCAAACCATGATTTGAGGTGCACCCTTTCCCCCCTACAACACTCACTGCGTCCATTAGTTGTGAGTTTATCCACCCCAACCCCCCCAATCCCTGAAGAATATTACTACTGAGTGAGCACTATAGTGTTGATCAGTTAGTGCCAATTTGATGGCGAGTACATGTGAAGCCTATTCTTCCATTCTTGTGATACCTCACTTCAGAGGGTGGGCTCAAGTTCTATCCAGGAAAATAAAATGAGTGAGTTTAGGTAGTGTGTGTCTTTCAAGAATTGATTCTATGCATTCTATTCTATTTCACTTAAGTTTTTGAATTCATGGGCATGGAGTTGTTTGTGATAATGCCTTGTTACCCACGTAATGTCTTTGTTGTCAATAGTGTTGGTTACTCTTCATTCCTGATGTTGGTAATTCTCTGTCTTTTTATTTTGATCAGTATGGCTAGAAGTTTATCAGTTTTATTCATCTTTTCATAGAACTAGCTTTCGGCTTCATTTTTTTCTCTATTATTTTTGTTTTATATTTCACTGATTTCTGCTTTGACCTTTAGCATTTTCTAACTTTTGCTTCCTTTGTATTGCATTTGCTCTTCTTTCTCTAGATTTTTTTCTGGTGGAAGCTTAGGTTACTGAGTTAAGACTTTCCTTCACTTTTAATATAAGCATTTGCTACCACAGATTTCTCTGTGTGCACTGGTTTTGCTACATCCCACTAATTTTGATATGCTGTATTTTCATTGAGTTCAAAACATTCAAAAAATTTAAAATTTCCCTTGATGATGATTCCGTTCATCAGTTAGAAGTGTTGTTTAATTTCTGAAATGCTGGGGATTTTCTAGCTGTCATTCTATTATTGATTTCTGTTTAATACTGTTGAGGTCCATGAACATCTTTTGCATGATTTCTGTTCTTTTACATTTGTGTTATGGATCATAATATGGTCATACTTGGTGAATGTTCTGTGCATTTGAGAAGAATATGTATTTTGCATTTGTTTATAAATTACCATTTATAAACAATTTGATTGATGGTATTGTTCAGGTAATCTTCATCCTTACTGATTTTCTGCCTACTTGTTCTATCAATTATTATGGGAGGAATATTGACATCTCTAAATATAATCATGGATTTGTTTATTTTTCCTTTTAGTTCTATTAGTTTTTGTCTTATGTAATTTGAAGCTCTGTTTTGTCAACTAAAATAATCAAAAGGGTAAGAATCTAGTTTAAAGAGAGTTTATTCAAGTGCAAAGTTTGAGGAGAGCCATCCAGGAAGCACAAACTCCAAAGAAGGGAAGCCAGTGTTCTGAAGTGTAGACGTTTGGGATCATTTATACAAAGTTTAGGGAAACTTAACAGAATCTCAACATCTTCTGTATAAGGCTTAAGGCATAGTTATTATACAATAATCTGATGAGTTGAGGTGGCCTTTTCCTTTTGGGAAAAGTATATTTAACATTCTACACTGAAGAAGTAATAGTCATGGGGTCTTTTGCACCATCTGGTCTGAATTAGATACAGGACAATAGAGGAGGCAGTTAAGTCATAACAAAAATCAGTGATTGGAAGTCGGGGGAGTCTGGTCTCCAGAAGCCAAAGTTTTAAACATGCTATGTGACTCAGTCTCCGGGGCTTAACCTCCCCTTTGGCATAATAAATTTAGAGGGTCCTGAAATTTTATTTTATTTTAGTTTTCATATAGTTTGTTGGAAAACTGACCACTTTATCATTAGGTAATGTCCCTCTTTCTTGTTCTGAATTCTGCTTTGTCTGATATAAATATAGCAACTCTAGCTTTCTTTTAATTAGTATTTGCATGGTATATCTTTCTTTATTCTCTTACTTTTTATCTACCTTAAAGTCTTTGATTTAAAGTGGGTTTCTTATAGACAGCATATATTTATATATTGCTTTTTTAAAAATTCAATTCAATAGTTTTTATGTTTTAATTAATGTGGTTAGATCATTCATATTTAAACTGATTATTGATATGGTTTGATTAAAATCTACCTTCTTGCTAATTATTTTCTATTTTTTTTAATTCTTGGTTTCTTTTTTGTTCTTTTTTTTGCCATTTTCTTGAGCTAATTGAGCATTTTTATGACTCTATTTTACCCACTCTGTTGACATTACATTTAAAATTGCAGCTATTGCCCTAGAATTTAAAATATGCATTTTAAATTAATCTGAAACCACCTTCAAATACTAAAGTGCTTCCCATGTAGTATTAAGATCATACAACAGTATCTTCCTACTTCCTCACTTTAAATATGTCTCTCCATTGTCTTTTTTGCTTCCACGGTTTCTGATGAGAAGTCTGTATTGATTCTTATCTTTGTGGTTTTGTAGTTTTTTCCTCTGGCTGCCTTTAGAATTTTCTCTTGGTATTTACTTTTCAAAAGTTTGATTATAATATGCTTAGATGTAGTTCATTTCTTAAAATGTACTCTGCTTAATGTTCACTGAGATTCTTAGATCTGTGGTTTGGTTTCACTGGTGAAATTTACCAAACATCAAGAAACACTAACAATTCTGCATAATCTCTTCCAGAAAATAGAAAAGAAGAGAATACTTCCAAACTTATTTATGTGGCCAACATTATCCTAATTCCACAATCAAACAAGACATTTCGAGAAAAGAAAACCGAGGACCAATATTCTTCATGAACACGGAAACAAAAATTTTTAACAAAATATGAACAAATTGATATATAAAATGATAATACATCACAATTAAGTGAGATGCAAGAATCGGTCATTAATTTTGGAGAATTCTCAGCCATCATTTATTCAAATGTTTTCTCTGTGTGCTCTCTCCTTCTGCAATTCTAATTACATGTACATTAGACCATTTATTGTGATCTCACAACTCTTATATGCTATTTTCTTCCCCATTCTTTTTATACTTTGTTGTTTGGTTAATTTCTACTGACTTATCTTTAAGTTCACTGATTCAATTCCTCACCTCTGTTGAGTTACTGATGAGCCCATTGAAAGAATTCTTCATTTTTGTTACTATGTTTTTCATTTCTAGTAATTCCATTTGATTATTTCTTATAGTTTTCATCTCTCAGCTAAAATTGCCCATCTGATATTGCATGTTGTCTACCTTTTCCATTACAGCCTAGACATATTAATCATAGTTATTTTAAATTCCTGTCTGATAGTTACAACATCTGTGTCATATCCGAGTCTGTTTCTGATGATTATCTCTTCCAAGTGTGATTTTTTCTTGCCTATTTGTATGGTTCATCTGAACATCTTTTTCATTAAAAACTGATCATCTTGTATAGGACATAGATACTATCTTGGAGATCAGCATGCCTTTCCTTCTGCAAGGCCTTTGATGTGGGATTTTGTGTTTGCCTGTCTAGTCAGGAGTTGGGCGGGATTTGAGGTTTATTATTACTGTGTTATCTTCCATGCATCACAGGCTTTACATTCTCTAGTGGTATCTTGTTTCTAGGTAGGTGCTGGTTTGGCAGAGGTTATTTCCTCTAAGTCTGTACTCCCCTCTGGGTCTTGCCTTTGCAATGTGCTCCATAGAGGATCTGTCTCCTCCAGCTCTCTCAGACATATTATGTGTTACTTTTACTCCCCCTTGGTTAGCCTGATGGTGAGGGAGGAAGGCGTTTCTCCTGGTGTTCAGATGAAAGCTCATTCTCAGGCAGGTGCTGTCTCTGGGTCTGAGGAGTGTGGCCTTTGAGGAGCTCCTGTTCCTCTTCCAGCAGCGACTAATCCTGGCCTGTGCTCTTGCTCTCCCCGCAAGGGTAGTGCTTTTCCTCCTGCTCCCTCTCCCCAGATGCAGTGGGATCCTACCCGTGCCCTAAGGAGACAGATTTTTTGCTCTTCTCTGCGGATTAAGGCTTTTGTTCTTTAGGGGAGACAAGGCTGGGAGAAGATTTGGCAGGGGCCACTGCACCCTTTCCTCAGTCAGTACCAGGAAGGAAGAGGCGTTACTTTGCTAGGGCTGCCTTGACAGAGGACCACAGACCCGTTGCTTAAACAGCAGAAATGTTTTTTCTTACAATTCTGAGGCGAGACATCTGAGATCAAGGAGCTGGCAGGGTTGGTTAGATGTTAGATGGCTATCTGCTCCTCCCTGTGTCCTCACATGGTCTTCCCTCTGTGTGTGTCTGTGTCCAACACAGTTTCTTGTCCTCAGTGAGAGCGTTGGTCCACATAGCATGCAGCATCATTATTGGAAATTGTAAGTCTTCTATTACATCTTTAAATATGTTTAAAACGTGTTTTTATTTTTTTTGGGGACATGAGTTATGAGTAATGTAAAATGCCTTCTGTCTTCCTTTCACATCTTTCTTGTACATTTCTCTCTAATCCTTTCTTCTTTATGTTCATTTTTATTTGTGTTCACTTTTCATTACCTTTCTTTTCTACTCTGCACATTGTTTATTTTCCTTTTAGCCGTTTCCAGTTTTGACTTAATATTTTCTATTTTATCTGCCTTCTTGAAAAAACTCTGCCAGGTTGTAATTTAGCTTTTTATGTTTTCTTATCATGTCTTCCTGGAGTACATTTAGTTCTGTTTAATGCTACCAATTTATAGAGATGATTTCATTGAGATTTTTGACTTTATAACAATATATTTGGGCTACAGTTTTGACCTGTACCATGGAAAGTTTTTGATATTTCTCTTATAATTACTTTTCCTGATTTACAAAAGAAAACAAAACCTCTTTTTTATTATAATTTTAATAGATTCCACTATTGTTCCTCTTTCATTATTATTACTCATCTTTGATTAAGATGAATTCTTATGGGCTCAAGAACTTAAGAGAAGTTGCTGTAAGTAAGAGCACCTGACTGCATTCAGGCTAACAGTATATTTCAGTGGCACACTGTGGTATGTAGGGATGCATTCTTTTCCTTACCAGCCTCCCTTCCCCTTTGCTCATCCCCTCAGGGAGCCAGATTGCAGGACTGCTCCCAGATGCTGCAGGAGCAGCAGACGTCTTCCTACTAATAGGCATCTGATCTCCACCTCTTTTGAACCCCTAATAGACTGTCGTTATTTTGGCACTCCTCCCTCCTAATTTATATTTCAAAGTTTCAGAAGTCTCTTAGATTTATGGAAGATGTTATTTGTTTATGTTTCCTTTTCTCATTCCTCATTTAGATTGTGAGGATTTCCGAAAGGAGAATATCATGCCCACCAGTAGCACAGGATCATTTTAACACCAGAAGTCAGTCTTCCCTCTTAAATGCAAATAGAAAATCAAGAATCTGTATTTATTTGATAAAATTTCACAAAAGCAAATAAACTACAAATAAAGAAGAGAATGGAGATCAGGGAATGTAGAGTTAATTTAGGAAATAGGACACAGTATCAAACAGGCTCATTAATATGCATAGAGATATGAAAAGATTATTATGCATGAGACAAGTGTGGATGTTAAGAAAAAGGGATAATCAGAGAACTAATAAGAACTCTTTGAAATTAAAATCTAATAATTGAAATTAAAAATTAAATATAAGTGTCGGAATGTAAAGATGATACAATTTCCTAGAAATAGTATGTCAAGAAGACATAAAATATAAGAGACAAGATAAATGTCTTATAGAATCATTTTAGGAGGCCCAATATCTTATTAATAGTAGTTACAAAAAGAGAAGACAAGGAACCTGAAGGAAAGGAGATTACAAATAACTAACATGAGCATTTTCTTTAACTGAAGTACATATATGTCTAGATTAAGAATGCCCCTCAAACGGTCAGCACAGTAAATGATAAAAAAGGCCCACAATATGAAATTCGCCTCCTACAGAGAGAAAAACCATAAGCTTACATACCAAGCAAAAAGAATTAGAATGGCATAGGATTGTAAAATACCGACATTGGATAATAGGAAGCAACAGAGTATGTCTTTAAAACTTTGAGAATAAATGAATTTCAACTTACAATTTTATACTCAGTGCAAATATTAATTGTGTTGGTAGGTAGTCAGACATTTACAGACTCAGAATGTTTATTTTTCATTGACTCTTTCTATGGAAATGTTTAGAGGTTACAGGAATTAAACAAAGATAGAAGAGGACATGGGACCTGAAAAACTTTGTATCCAACCCCCGGATCAGCTAAAAAAAAGTCCTATGATGACAGATCTTCAGACGCAGAGCATGACCAGTTTAGATCGCAGCAGGGCGCTGGAGGACTCCCGAGTGCAATGGCCAATGCAAACTGTGACCACTGACATGTCACGCAAGAGCAGCTCAGCCATGGTCTCCCATTCTAATATATGTGGCACAAAAACAGCGAGATGTGCTGTGGGGCAGAAATCACCTTTACAAAAAAGAACCTACATTATTCTGCAGCCTTGAAAATGCTAGGCTAGAAGTGGAATGCAGGTATCAGGCTGAAAGCCTGTGGCATATGACAGTTTGGGTCACCGTAATACAAATATTGGAAGAAAGATCTATATTTGTAGGCAAGTATTAAATTCATAAGTCTTGAGAAATGTATTTAATATGACATTTGTATGTTTTCTTCTAGTTTTAGATAATAAGTCATTGTTAAGCCAGAGTCAATAGAGTATATTGATTTAAGAGTATGGATTCTGGAGAGCTAGCTGGAACAGTTCAAATCCCAGCTCTAGTACTTTCTAGCTGAGTGAACCTGGATAGTTACCTAAGCTCAGTTTCTTCATTTGTGAAATGAGGACTGGTAGTATCTACCTCATGGGGTTGTTGTGTAAATAAAATGTAAAATGTAAATAAAGTACTCCCATCTGTGCCCAGCACAGAATAAAAGTTAAATAATTATTAGTAATTTTAATATGATAATTATTTCTTATAAATAAAAGGTATAATGCATAAAGATGTGATAACATTTATGAATTTTTATATACCATATTGTTAAAATTAACAAAAATATATAGAATAAGAACTCTTAGAAGTAAGGAAGAAATGAATAGAAACACCATTTCAACGGGCATTTCAACACAGATGAGGTAGAATAAAATTAAATAAAGATACAGAAAGTGAACACTATATTGGACAGACAGTATGACTCAGTGCTGGTAGCTGGACTCAGGTCTGGACTTCAGCTTTGGTCTGTCCTTGCCAGCAGTGTCATCTCAGCCTCCATTTCTGCATAAGGACTGGCAGTCAGGTCCTTGCGTGTTCAAAACTGATTCTTTCAACACCAGCCTTGGCTAAGACAAGATTGCACTTGCTGGTGTTGCTTTCCAGGTGTAGCAGGGAGGCACACAAAGCTAGGAGTCTGGAGACCAGAGGTGTTCAGGAGTGGAGGACCCAGAGCCGTGGATGATGGCCAAGGTGTAGTGGGCGGTGGGGAGGAGTAAAGAATTTTGGATGAAAAGGGGAAAAGGCACGAGTTCCTCAAGTTCTCATATATTGTATTCAGTTTTTCTGATTTTTCTTTTTTGTTTTTTGTCATACGTAGTATTTGATTTGGTTTGTTTCTAGAGGGATAAGCCACTTCTGGTCATGGAATACTGGGTTGGCTGGTTTGACAAGTGGGGAAGTCCACACCATGTTACAGATGCGAGCGGTAAGTGTTCTGCAGTGAGTCGTGGATCACTCACACAGTTCTCTGCTAATTAATTTGCTCATTGAGCCCCAAATATTCATCTGCTCACCCCCTGTTAGGTACCGGTACCCAGCAGGCCCTGAAGAGGCACTGAGAAATAAAAATTACACGGTTCCACCCGCCCCCAATAAGCTTGTAATTTAGTGGAGTCGACGGATCATTGAAAAGCAAAATAATCAATATATAGTTCCCCGTTTGGCAGGTACTTTGAAGCAGGCAAATGAGGTGCAATGATAGAAAAGACAGGGGACAGACTTGCCCAGAAAAGGGAAGGTGGTCACAGAAGCTTCTCTGAAAAGATGACTTGTTTGAAGAAGGCGGTGCTTAATCATATCTGGAAAACGCAAAGTCCCTTTCCATGGAGTTGTCAACTATGTGGGAATGATGGTCAGGAGACAACAGGTAGGCGGCTGAGGCAGGGCTTCTGGAGCCAAAGCGGCAGGGTTTTCATCCCCACTCTGCAACACTAGGAGTATGACCGGAGACAGGCTGCTGTCACTGCCGAGTCTCAGTGTCCTCATGCAAGACGGGCTGATCCTGAAACCTACCTCACAGTGTTGTTATGAGGACTAAACGCAGTCACTTAGAACAATGCCTGGCAGTTGTTGTTTACTTAATAAAACTCTGTTGCTACTAAATATATTTTGCTGTAGCTATTATGAAAACAAGCTCACTTGTATATGAAGGAAAACTATTGAAAAATACTTGGTGACTGAAAAAATAGAAAAAACTAAAAGAAAGCACTACTACCACCACCAATACCACCACCACCAAAATACCACTACAGCACCACCAGCAGCAATACCAACTACAACACCACCACCACTAAGAACAATAACACCACAAAATAAGAACACCAATAATAACACCACCACCAACACCAAGAACAATAACACCACAAAATAACAACACCACCAACTCTAATAACACCACCAAATGACACCATCACCACCACCAACTACAATAACACTACAACCACCACCACCAAAAACAATATCACCACCACTACCATCAACTACAATAACACTACAACCACCACCACCAATAACACCTCCACCAACAATATCACCACCACCACCACCAAACAACAGTTTTCAGATCTCTTGTATGTCAGGCACTCTGCCATATTTCGTATATGTATTATCTCATCACTGAATTTTCTTACCAGTCCCATGATGTAGTAGGAATTAATACCTTCATTTAACAGGTAAGGAAGCAGAGGATCTGAGAAAGGCAACAGGCTGTCCAAGCTCGTACAAAGAGTAAAGAGCATGGCCAGAATCTAATCCCGTGTCTAACTGATTTTGAACCTTCTTGCTTCTTATTGTGGCCTGTGGAAAGATGATTGTGTGTGTTAAAACGAGGTGGCCAGACAAAAGCTTCTGTGGCTAACGATTGAAAACAGCCATTTGACTATTGCGGTGGTTCTAAGCCAGTGTCCCCAGAGGTATTACACTAAAAGGTAGTGATGAGGGTATACTAATTATTTTCACAATTTCAAAAAATTTAATGAAAATTAGATATTTAAGTGACATAAGAGTTCTTAGGCTTTAAGCAAAATGATGTCTAACAAAATTAATGTTTTTCCCCATTAATGTTACAATGAAACATTGAAGGAACATCATTATTCAAGGACCTGCTATAAGTCATTTTGCTTAGAGTCAGTTTCCAAGAACTGTGGCGAACGCTACGCGAGGATTCACTGAAATTGATTGTGGGCTGGGGAGTTGGAAGTAAGATTTCACCAGAGACTTCTGCCTCTCCCTGATTTCTGATTTTCCCTATGTTCTCTCCTTCCCCTTCTACAGACGTTGAATACACTGTGTCCGAATTCATCAAATATGAGATCTCCTTCAACGTCTACATGTTCCATGGTGGAACCAACTTCGGCTTCATGAACGGGGCCACATATTCAGGGAGGCACATCGGTGTTGTCACCAGCTATGGCAAGTGTCTGCTGTGTGGCTGCGGCTCCAGCAGGGCCGGTGCTGGGGACTCACAGGGGCCGCGTGTGTCCTGGCGTTGTCCTGGCCTGTGCTGAGCACCGAGGACTTCTGGATCTATTTTCCTTTCTTCTGTGATGCTCGTACTGCCCTGGCAGGCGGCCGTGGCAGCAGACGGCTTCCCAGGCCTTAGTGCTCCACGTCATGCTCTCGTCCACCGACCCCTTGATTGAACCTTCTGAGAGGGACAGGAATCACATGGTGGTTGCTGTCAGTCACGGTCAGGCACAGCTGGGCAATCCAGACTGAGGAGAGAAAGTGGATCCACCAGAAAGTGAATGGAGGGAGGAGCCCAGTGTCCCCAGGAAGGGCTGTAGGGAATGTCCCTAGATTGGCGTGACATGTGCACACCCCGGCCCAGGATGGGACACAGGCGGGGACATGTGTCTTCTGTCTCACTCTCAGTGGCCTTGGCCCACCTTGTGCCAGTGGTGCTAAAACAGGGCTGCTGTGGGGGACCACGTGGCCCCTGACGGGCCGGTGTCTTGCAGACTATGACGCTGTGCTGACGGAAGCCGGAGATTACACAGAAAAGTACTTCAAGCTTCGAAAACTCCTTGAACGTGTCTCAGGTACTCAGCAACCACTGAAAGAGAGGGCTAGCACTCCTGGTGGGGCATCTGCGTGCTGTGAAGAGTGAGGAAGGCAAAGATGTCCCCTGTGGCAGTAGCTTGATGGAGCTCTTGAGGACAATGGCAACCTGAAGTTCAAATTCTGGGTTTCCCACTTAAAATCTGTGTGGTTTTCTTTTTAAAAAGTGTTTCTAAGCCCTTTAAGCTTCAGTTTCTTCACTGAAACACGAAGGTAAAGATACTGGTCTCCTGCGATGATTGCAAAGATTAAGTAAGTCGCTATCTGTAAAGCTCTTAGTATCATGTATGGCAAAGTAACCCCAAACACAAAAGCAAAAATGATCCTGTTTAATTGTATTTATTTAAATGAAGTTAGTTAAGCATCTACTAAGGGCTAGAAACTAGTGAGCACTGGCATTGCCTACAGTTGTAAGGCAAAATCCTTGCTCCCTTGCTCTGAAGTCCAAGGCCCTCACCCCTCAGAGGGCTCTGGGCCCATCAGGTGCATGTGGCGACAAAAGGGCTCTAACTTAGTTACTGCATATTTACCATCGCCCTTGGAGAAGCACACCCATGTCCCAAGGTAGGACCCATTTCTCTCGTTGGCTCTGGGATGCAAGAGATGGGGATGGGGATGGGAGGCAGAGGGAAGGCAGTGGTCATTTCAGGCACTTCTCACCCTGTGACCCATTTTCATTGCAGTAATCCCCCTGCCCAGCTTACCTAAACTTGCTCCCAAGGCTGCGTATCCTCCTGTGACACTGTCGCTCTACTTGCCCCTGTGGGATGTCCTCCAGTACTTAAGTGAGGTGAGTACTCCTTGAGAAGACGAATAAGAGTGGCCATTGGAGAGATGGAGCAGAGATTCTTTCAAGGAACTTTTCAATGGGAAGTGGGATGACTAATCCTCTACATTTTGTCCCAGTTTAGAACTACCAGCTCCTTCCAGGTAGACTGTGAGGGGGCTTGAACTTGAAGAATCAGTGTGTGTAGGGGAGGGTGGTGGGATATTAGAGGATCCTGTCCCCAGCTCAGATGGAGCCATCTGGTGAAATCTGTTTGGAACTGCATGGGCCTCGTGGGACCCACACAGGACCCACATGGGACCCACATAGGAAAAGCTGCCGGGCTAGGAACCCGTGAGACCGAGCGCCTGTCTTCCCTGCACCATCAGCTAAGACACATCACTGAACCTCTGTGGGTCTCTGCTCCCCCTTTAAACTGAGACTGCCTGTCCTATTTTGAAGAAAACGTGAAAGCGGTTTGAAATTGGAACTCTTGATATTGGTTTCACTTTTGCTATCACTGTTTTAAATAAAAAATAGTGACTGGCCCATTGTAGAGGCTAAATAAATGATTGCTTAGTGCATGATTCACCACTCGACTTCAGCTATTTTAGAATACACTTCACTCACTCTGATAATCAATTTTTTATTTATTTATTTTTTCCAGCATATTATGGGGCACAAATGTTAAGGTTATGTATATTGTCCTTGCCCCTCCTCCCCCCTGGAGTCAGAGCTTCAAGCGTGTCCATCACCCAGTTGGTGTGCATCACACTCATTATGTATGTATAGCAATTGTTCCCTCTTGACCATGCCCCACCATCCCCTGAGCTGCCTGGCAGTGGAGATCTGAACCAGGAGAGCATCATCACATAGCATCTGTTTTATTTTGTCCCATTCAAATAACTCTGGGAGACCATTAGGCAGGAACACACAAAGTGACAACGATCTTAGGAAGAAGGATCCTGACTTCTCATCACTTTGGCTTCTGTTCCTGCCATGTCTTCCTCGTAGCCGGTCAAGTTGAATCAACCGGTCAACATGGAGAATCTTCCTATAAACAATGGAAGTGGCCAGTCCTATGGGTTCATCCTTTATGAGACCCCTGTCTGCTCCGGAGGTTACCTCCATGCTCTTGTTCATGATACGGCACAGGTAGGTGTCAGCAGGCTGTCTGGAGTGACACGCAAAACGTTTAGCCTAACTCTGCTGTTGGGGAAGTCAGTCACTGGCCCATGCTCCTGTTTGGTAGTATTCTGAAGCACCTACTACACGGGAGGCATTGGGAATAAAAACTCTAGTCAAATAGATGCTCTTTCTGCTTTATCACAACTTAAACTCTGCTGGGGCCCCCTAGCTAGTTTCTAGCCGTCTGTGAGCACCATGGCTAGTCTCTGCCTTCGTACTGACCTCTTCTGCCCCAGCCACAGCCTCTCGTCTCCCTTTCTTCAAGTGGGCCCAGCAGTCTAACTCCTGCTCTTCTTTTGCAGGTATTTTTGAATGAGACAATTGTAGGAATTTTGAAAGAGGATATTCGGGCTCTGCAAATTCCTCCATTTAGGGTATGTAATTCAAGAGTCCAGGTGATGCCCTGAATCTCCCATTCAAATGCAAACACAGCCTGTCCTGAGACAGACCACCTCCTCTCTCCACCAGGGCCCTCTGCTGCTGCCCTGCACTTAGGGCTGCAACAGGGAGAGTGCAGGGCTGCAGGCGTGACTGCATCTCCCAGGCCCCCGCACGCGGGAAGCCACAGCATGCACCCGCTAGTGGGAGTGCAATTCCCTGCTAAGCCCTGAGTCTGTCGTCGGCCCCTGTTTGAGTCTCTGATTAAAGGCACGACTGAATCTCCCTGCTTTTCCTGATGGGATCAGCAGAGGAGAAAGGGAAGATTGAATGTGGACTAGGAGCACAAAGGGGTCCGTGCGAGACAGGGATGCCTGCAGGGACCGGGAGCCTCCTTTTCTCCCATTTGCTCGTCCTTCCGTCTGGGACTCAGAGAAAACATGGGTTCTAGGGTAAGATACCCGCATGGTCATGTAGTCTCTGTGAACTGGTCTGTTCCGAGCAGGGCTGTCAGCTTCTGAGGATCCTCGTGGAGAATCAAGGACGAGTCAGTTTTTCCTGGAAAATACAAAATGAGCAGAAAGGTGGGCTCTGGGCCTGAGAAGTGGGCCATGACTCCTCTTCAGTGACTTGGAACCTAACATTGGGGCTGTTGGGGTTGGGAGGAAAAATGGGCCCCTCAGCAGTGGGAGTACCTGGGTTCTAGGACCAAAGATTCAAACGCCTTCCCTGTCCATATCCTGCCTTCTCTGGTTCTCCACGGCAGGAAAGCAGAACAGATGTGTTGAGTGCTGGCTTTTCTCGGAGCAGGGCCCAGACTCCTTTTGGGAATTTCAGGGACGTTCCAATGCTAAGAGGGCAACTTTCTTGGTAGTATAGAAGCAAGAAACCTTCAGCCATGGCAGCTCAGAAAAGCATGTGCTGTCCTGGCTGAGCCCTTGTTGCAGGCACATACTTGTCTGCACTTTGCCCCAGACGCTGGAGAACATCCCATCCTTGTTCAG
Organism: Cheirogaleus medius; assembly: GCA_008086735.1. NCBI lineage: Eukaryota > Metazoa > Chordata > Mammalia > Primates > Cheirogaleidae > Cheirogaleus > Cheirogaleus medius. Next base: position 1,394,658 of record VBSM01000639.1, on the reverse strand, counting down.
ATTCTCTTTCCTGCCTCCCATCTGCAGGGTTAACTGGGTCTGTCACCATCAATAACACTCCCCTGGAAAATTTCACTGTCTATTCTGTGGAGATGAAAATGAGCTTCTTTGAGAGGTATGCTTGCATCTGCCCCAGTGGACACTTTGAGCGTCAGGGAACTCAGAGATCTCAAACCCTTCACTTTGCAGATGAACAGCCCAAGATTCAGAGAACTACAGTGATTTACTCAAGGTTCTCAGGTGCTTTGGAGTCAGGACTGGAGCCCTGCCTAGAACAAGTCTCTTGATTTCAATGTTAATGTTAACACTTCCAGTCTAACATAATACATCTCCCTGAAACGGAGTCCTAGACCCGGCTAGGGAAACCAGGCATTGACACTGGGACTGGAGTTTGGAGGGGTTTTCCTCTCCCTCATGGCTTGGTCCTTCTTCCAGGCTCCGCTCTGCCACCTGGAGGCCTGTCCCAGGTAGCTATCTGGGCCCTGCCTTCTATCGTGGTACCTTGAGGGCTGGCTCTTCTCCCAAGGACACCTTCCTGAGGCTGCTGGTAAGTGAGACACCCTCTGCCACACTCTTGTTCCAAACACCTATTTTATTTTTGCAGAGTCCGGAAGCAAAGCCATAGTGTTCCTGGCAGGAATACTTCCATTTCTTCCTTTCCTCTTCTTCCTCACCTCCAACCAAGCCTTCCAACATTTCTCAGTCTTCCTAACTTATTATTGTCTAGAAAACAACACATCAAAACACAGTCAAAAAATTCAAACAATCACAAGATGTAGAGAGCAGAGGGTGGAAGTTCTCCTTCAGATCCACCCCCTTCCAATTCCTCTGCTTCTTAGGGCTGACTGCTGCCAACAGTTTGTGTGTTTTTATAAATAACTTTACCTAAACTCACACAGACAGTTTTTTTTACACTAATGGGATTATACGATAAATTATATCCTGCAACTTGCTTTTTTTGGGAGGAGGGGGTGGCAGGTTAGTTTTTACCTAGACTATTTTTATGCATAAACACACAAAGATGACATAAATGCACAGAATATGAATGTACAAATCAACAAATTATTACTAAGTGAACATCATCGAATTATCGTTGAGATTAAAATGTATTGTTAGCACCCCTCCCAACTACTGACTCACTTCTCCCCAAAGGTAGCTGCTATCTTGACTTCTAACACTCTCGGCCAATGTTTCCTTTTTTGACTTTATGTAATTGAATCATATGGCATGTGTTCCTTTTTAATATGGCTTCTTTCATTCAACGTTGTTTGAGAGATTCAGACATTTGTTGATGTTGCAGTGATTTATTCATTTTCGCTGTTGTATATATGTATTCACCTTTAATAAATATTCCATAAGTTATTTAATGATGGGCATTTGAATTACTTCCAGCGTTTGTATATGATAAATAATTAAGTGAAGGCTTCTTTTGTGTTTCTATTCATGGCTGAGATATCTTTGTCAGGTTTTGGTACCAATGTTTAGGGCCTTCACAAATGACTTGGGAAATGAAGTTTATGCAAAACTAGTATTTCTTAAACATTTGATCAGTTTCATTAGTGAAGGCTTCTAGAGTTGGCATTTTCTTTGTGGGAAAGTTTCTCAGTATGGATTCAGTTCTTTCAAGATTAAAGTATTATTCAGATTTTTCTGGTTCTTTTAAAGTTAGTTTTGATAAAATATATTTTTAGGAATCGTCCCATTTCATATAAATTTTCAAATATATTGGCTTTAAATTTTTTGTTTCTGATGTCTTCTAGCTCATCTATAGTAATATTTTCTTTTTCATTTCCGTTACAGGTTATTGGTGTACTCTTTTTTTTTCTTGATAAGTCTTACCAGAACATTATCAATTTTATTAATTTTTCAAAGAGCAGTGTTTGGCTGTGACTCTTACTATATTATGTATCTCCTTTCTGCTTTTTAAATTTCTTTATTTTCTTTATTATTGTATTTATTCTATTTTTCAGTTTAGGAATAATTTGTTTATTTATTTATTTTTTTTGGTGCCAAAATCTGAGAATGAACCTGCTTGATTTTTAATATTTTCTTGAGATAGATACTTAGATAATGGATTTTTAGTCTTTATTCTTTTTTAACACATAAATCTAGGCTATTATTTATCATATAAGCATGGATTTGGTTGAATCCTATAACTTGTTACAAGATTTTTTATCGAGGTGAAATTCATATAACATTAACTCTTTTAAAGTGAACAATTCAGTGGCACTTAGCACATTTACGGTGTTGTGTAACCACTGCCTCTAGCTCCAAAACATTTTCACCACCCCAAAAGGAAATGCTATACCCATTAAGCAGTTACTTTCCTCATTTTCCCCTCCTCTCACCACCTGGCAACACCAATCTTCTCATCTTTATGAATTTGCCTATTTGGATACGAACCTTATGCTTTTAATTTTATTTTTATATTGAATAAGAATAAATTTAATATGTTTCATTTTTATAATTTAGGAATTGCATTCTTCCAAGCAAGAATTCAGAATGTACATTATCATAAGCCATGTTTCATATCAGTGCATTAGTAATTTTGATATTATATTTTATATTATACAGGTAGTGTTTCATATGGAAGTATAGAAAAAAGTTATAGTAAGAAAAATGATGTTTACATAGAAACAGATGAATCATTTTAGGGTCTTGTTAATTGGATAGTTGTTGCCTTAGGGTTGCCATGTTAGCCCAACAGTTTTATCATAGCTACAAATTCTATTTTAAAAAATAAAGATTTAATAAGAAACGGCTGATACTAAAGGTAAGCACTTCACACATAGGTGCTTCTCTGTAGTTAACAAATTGACTTCAGTACTGGCATTTTATAACATCTCATTTGGTAAAGAACTGGCAGGCAAATTAAACCCAACCATGAAGGAAGGTCTGTAAAATATCATGCAGATTATGGCCAATCTTCTTGAGTCTGCTGGAATTACAAATTACCTACTCTTGCTCTTTTACTTCTGAATATTAAGTTTGAACTTCACTTTTCCTTTATATGGCTGGGCATTGTCAAAGATCATGTGCTCCACACGGATTTGTACATGATGACAACTGCCATGTTCTTGGGGACATTGAGGGGCTTCCCTGGGACCAGAAGTTTTCTATGGTGGCACTGTACTTCTTTCTTGCAGTAAGGGAAGTGGCGTCGACTGAAGGTGCCATTTGGCAGTAGTACGCAGCCTGCAGGGGCTGGATGTCCTGGTGCTGTTGTCCAGAAAGGTGCAGTCTACTCTGGGGGCTGTGTGCTTGTTGGGGAGAAACTTGATGATATTTTACCAATGAATTTATACTTTTGTATGCTTCCCTGGTGCTGTTTAAGATCATTTTTTTTCAAGTTGAAGGACTCCCTTTAGCATTTCTTGTAAGTCAGGTCTAAGGTGATGAACTTTCTCAGTTTTCACTTGTCTAGAAAAGTATTTATGTCTCCTTCATTTTAAAAAAAAATTTCTAAGTATTATGGGGGTACAAATGTTTTTGGTTACATGGATTGTTTTTGTAAGAATGCTCAAGTCAGGGTTAAAAGTGTGCCCATCACCTAGATAGTGTTCGTTGTACCCATTAGGTAGATTTGCACCCCTTCCCTCTTCTCCCCTCCCCCTGCTTGATTTTCTTTGAGATTTACTTCCCTCTGTGCCCGTGTGCTCATCAGATAGTTCCAGATCAATAGTGAGCACATGTGGTGTCTGTTTTTCCATTCCTGAGATACTTCACTTAGGATGATGGTCTTCATTTTTGAAGGACAGTTTTGCTGTGTGTGGTATTCTTGGTTGGCAGTTTTCTTTCCTCTAGCATTTTGAATGTATCAGCCCACTCCCTTCTGGTCTGCAAGGTTTCTGCTGAAAATTCTTCTGATAGTCTTATACTCCACAAATATTTATATATTTTATCATCATCATCAATGAATTCAAATATTTTCTTTCCTTGTGATTTCTTTTTTGACCTGTGGATTGCGTAGAAGTATTTTTCTTAATTTCCCAGTATTTGGATATTTTATAGTAATCTTTGTGCTATCAATTTCTTATTTAATTATATTATAGTCTGAGGACTGTAAAATATGTGAGGACTTGATTAGTTCAACATGAGATCAAACTTGGAAATATTCTGATATACGCATGAAAGAATATGTGTATGCTATAGATGTTAGATCAATATTCTATATATGTCAATTAGTTCAATTTTGTTGATTATCTTGTTTCAAATGTTTTATATCTTTGATTTTTGTTTGTTTTGTCTATCAGCTATTGAAAGGTTATATGGAAATTTCCCATTACAATTGTGAATTTATTTATTTTTCCTAATCATTCTGTCAATTTTGCTTATATACTTTGCATTTGTACTTTAAGCTTACCTGTATATGACATATACATTGACGGTAAATTAAGGATTTTATTATCATGAAATGTTCCTTTTTATCTCTAATAATGCTTCTTACCTTAAAATCTCATTTTTCTGATATTAACAGAACTATAACAACTTCCTTTTGGTTAGAGTTTATATGTTTCATTTTTTCCACTGTTACTCTTTTATTTTTTTCAATGCCTTTATGTCTTTGATGATTCTCTTATACGTAGCACGTAACTGCTTTATTTAAAATCCAATCCAGCAATCTTTGTCTTTCAATGTAGAGCATTTCAGAGATGCCAATTTTATGTTTTACATTTTGCTTTAACCCTGAATAAGCAGAGACCTCTAGTGGAAAAACTGCCTGGTTGTCTCCTTGTCTCTCTATTTTCTTTTCCTAGATCTTAATCCTGTAATTCTTCATTATATTGCAAGCAGATTTTTAAAAATTGAGTATATTTTACAGCTGTTGTCAGTAGTGGTGTTTATCTCTATTACCAGTATTTATTTCTGGAAGTAGAAGACCTGCTTTTTGAAAAATATAACATTATATATTATAGGATGGGAACAATAGTAGTATTACTATTAAAGGGTTAGTTCCATTCATGTTTTTCTCTTTCATTCCTAGACAGCAGGATAGAAGTTCTAGAACATATCCCATTCTAAACTCACTTCCACATTGAGTGCCATAGTCATATCAGTCTTGCTCTCACTCCCAAGTGCCTTAGATTTTACCTTGCCAGTGTTCCTATGTCTTAAGTCACAATCCCTTTCAGAACTGGAATTATGGATTTGTGTTCATCAATGGACGAAACCTTGGGCGATATTGGAATATTGGGCCTCAGGAAAGACTTTACCTTCCTGGTACCTGGCTTCATCCAGAAGATAATGAGGTGCGTAATCCCAACTTCTACCTTGAGATCTCATAAAATTTCAGGTCAAAATGCAAATTGCAGCATCTTTCCCCTCCTGTACTGAATAGGCTTCACCTTCTCACTGTCAACCTTTCTTTTCTTCCCAGATCATCCTGTTTGAGAAGATGATGAGTGGCTCAGACATCCAATCTATAGACTAGCCCATGCTGAAAACTGTCTTTTAACACATTTCCTGGATTGTTGGAATTCATTTATAAGTTGATTTTGAGGAAGAAGATTTATGTGAAGACCATCAAACACAGTATTGCTTACAATAGCAAAAATGTGAAAACCTAAACAATCAACAGATGAATTGTTATATATTTTATAGTATTTCTACATGATGCCTATTGTTAGGATTTAAAAAGTCTTCAAAATATTTAATGACTTATTTATCTAGTTAAATGCTTAATCCTTAGCAGGTTCTTATTCTCTAATTAAATGTACCTTTAGCCATATATGAATAAAATAAAAATAAATTTTACTTCTGCTTCCCATACTCAGTTGGAAGGAAGGGAGAGGGCCCTAGCCTGGGGGAGAGTAAGGATACTGCTCTTCCCATGCCAGAGAGTATTGCATATGCTGACTGGCAAACTTGTGGTCTCTCTCTCTCTCTGTTTTGTGTGTGTGTGTGTGTGTGTGTGTGTGTGTGTGTATAGGAACAGGGCAGAGCAGAGGGCAATGAACGACGTCTTTAGGCATGTCCCTGCAGCTGTGTATGTGTCTTCAAGGTGAACTGGGGAGTCCAATCAGAGAAGTAACCACAATTTGGTTGTTTGCTTCTGACATGTGTGACAGCAAAGCCTGGCATGGAGTCCTTTGTGTTTTCTTATTCCTTGGCTATCTGGGTATAGTCAAGGCTACTACTGATTAATGAACGGGTGGAAACCAGTCACATTCTTACAAACAAAACGTAGCACTTGGCCTAAATTCACACCAGTGTAGTATAATAAAACCTTCTCACTTTATTAAATATAGTGCCTAGGGGGTTCAAGTAATTTAGCAAAAAAATCTGTTGTCCAAAGGGAAGTAGAGCCTCCTGTTTGGAATGAAGACAAAGACATCAGATTATCTTCTCTCCCACTAATCTGAATGGCTATCTCAGTGAAGGAGAATTCTGTCATGCACCTGCACAATTCCTACATAAACTTTATTCACTGGGACTCCAGGCTCGAACCTATGAACTCTGTGGAAACTGTAGAATAAGGGAGGAAAACAGAACTAATAATCATAATGACCATGAGTATTTATTATATTTCAGATGTAACATATACAACACCTAAACTTAACAACAATCATGCAACATATCCATTTTACAGAAGGGAAAACCAAGGTTTGAAGAGGTGTTTGAATACGTCTCTCTGATTCACACCTCCTCTTTTGCTATTTTACCTCAGCTCCACACCTATGTCATTCTTTTCCAAATATGAATGCCAAAATGCTAGCCAGAAGATATAATACTTTCAGTGTGCTTAGAGAAAAAAGCTGGCAGCTTAGAACTCTTTACCCAGCAAAACTGTCTCTCAATAAAAATGAACATACGAAACCAAAATACAGAACTTTTATTAATAGATAAACAAAAGCCAAGAAAGTTTATCATGAAAAGATCCACACCAAAGGATGTTCTGTAGCAGCCTTTCTCAATGTTCCCTAAGAGAATTAAACCCTGCAGAAAGTGTTTTCAGTAATCAGTTTCCACAGCTTCTTTAGGGCATTAGAGCTTCACGCTCTCAGGGAACCTCAGTTGAGAAGAGATATTCTAAAGAACATACTGCAAGCAGAAAGAAAATGATTGCAGATGGAAAATCTAACACTCAGGAAAGAATGTGGAGCCAAAGAAGGATGCTGACAAATATGAGAGTGAATATAACCAAATGTTAACTCAATACAAGTAATGCTTATGTCTAATTTGAGCTAACATCAGCATAGTACTCTAAGAGACGGCAAAAATATCCAAGCTGAGAGGAATGTGATGGCAAAAAAAGTGATCTAAGGTTTCTGTAATTCTCAGATATTAACTTTAGACTTTTTAGAATATGCATGTTAATAAACTTAGCTTAATTGTTAAAAAATACATCCAGCTTTTAACTTTCAAAAAAATTAAAGCGATAAATAGAATGAGAAAAAACAATAAGAACTCTAAACAATAAAAAGCAAAAAAGAGTAGAAGATGAAGTGGAAAAATAGGTACCAGTAGAAGTACAAACTAACATAGTAGAATACATACATATATATCAGGAACCACAGTAAATTTTATAAATGGACTAAACCCTCTAATTGAAAGGCAAGAGTTGTCAGACATGATTTTTTTAAAAAAACTAAATATTTGAGTTGTATAAGAGATACACCTCTAACATACGGATGCAAATTGGTTGAAAGTCCAAGGTTAAAAAATATACCCTGCAAATTCTAACCAAAGAAGCTGGAGTAACCATATTAACCTCAGGCAAATAGATGTGAAGACAAAAGGTGTTACTAGGTATGGAGGGTTACTAATAATGTTGAAAATTCAATTCATGAGAAAGATATAATAATTTTAGACTTGTCTGTTCCTAAGAATTTAGCCTCAAAATTTATGAAGCAAATATTGCCAGATCTATATATGGAAAGAGATAAATAGAAGCACTTTGCACTGGAGAAAATTTTGTGCTACTTTTTAAAATTGAGATATGATTCGTACACCATAAAACCTTTTCATTCAAAATAATTCAGTAGTTTTTAGTATAGAATGTCACAGGTTGTGCAACCATCACCAGAACATTTTTGTCACTCCAAAAAGAAACCCTTCACTCACTAGCAGTCACTCCTCATTCTTGCTCCCCCCGCCCCTGACAACCACAAATCCACTTTCTTTCTCTATGGATTTTCCTATTCTGAGCATTTCATGTACATGAGATCATACAATATGTGGTGGCCCTTTGTGCCTGGCTTCTTTCGCTTAGCATGTTTTCAAGCTTCATCAGTGTTGTAGCATGTATAAATACTTCATTCCTTTTTATGGCTGAATAATATTCCACTGTACAGATATACACTATCTTGTTTATCCATTCATCAGTTGATGGATATTTGAGTTGCATTTTACTTTTTGGCTATTATGAATAATGCTACTATGAACATTCATACACAGGTTTTTGTGTAGACATATGTTTTCAATTCTCTTGGTTATATACCTGGAAGAGGAATCGCTGGATCATATGGTAATTCTATGTTTAATTTTTTGATGAGTGATCAAACTGTCTCCAATGTGTCTGCATTAATTTACATTCCCACTAACAAGGTATGAGGGTTGCAAGTTCTCTACATCTTCACTAATATTTGTTTTTAATCTCTCTTTTTGATTATAGCCTCCCTAGTGGGTGTGACATGCTATCTCACTGTGGTTTTGATTTGCATTTTCCTAAAAATTTGTTCTCTTAAACATTGAATCTAAAAATGTAGCAACAAAGTAATGTAACTGGATTTTAAGATAACAAAAATCATCTCTGAAATTTCATGGGCATCTCCGCCTTCATTCAGAGAAAGATAGCAGTGACTTTCAGCAGGTGTCATGGAAGGGTAATTTTTCTTCTCAAGGCATATCAATGTATTTACTTCTTCAGCAAGTTCTAGCAAATAAACCATCATTAGTTGTTCATAAGGCTTCCTATGTTGCTGTTATTTTCTGAAAAGTATGGTATTAAGACTTTTTTTGCTGAAGCTTTGTTTTTAAAAAAATGTGTTAGTTGCTATTCAACCTTTCTAAACATCTTGCGTAGAGTAAAGAGACAGGAGAGTTTTAAAATATCCTGTACGTCATGGACTTTGTTTTTGGTTAAAGAGTCCTTACCTTATACTGTGCTGGAATTTCTTTCTAAATACAGAGCTGAATGTGGTGAACGAAGCATTTGTAATTCCTAAGCCATTTATGGTCTTAGCTATGTTTGTTCTTTCTTTGCCAGTGACAATTGAATTGCACCTTTATTTCCTAATTTTTCATTTTATAAATATTTCTTAGCTTTCTGTGCTAGACTCAGGAATGGTGGCAAAAAAAAAGGAAGCAACATTGTTAAATTCATCATTAATCTATCATATGTCAAACTCAAAGAAAACTTTGATTTGTTTCTGCATGCCCAAATATCTGATACACAAGATATGGATATTTTATAATATCACTAACTAGTACACAGCAAAATATAATTCAGGGAAAAAAGATTTTAGTAGTATGTTTTGTGGAAGGAACTTTGGTCCTGGGATTCATAACTTGAGCAGATTTCTAAAATTCTTCAGCAGCTCCAAACTACTGAAAATAGCATGATATAGCAATTATTCTGAGAAACTTTTTATAATTATGTAGCCTCAATAGACTCAAAACTATAAGAAATTGTCTCCTTAATGTATTATTGTAAGTCTATCCTTTGAAGTTTGATTAGTGAGAACAAAATGTGCCTAATTTTTGTCTAACACTATCAATTTTCTTCATATGTTATC
>VBSM01000639.1:1366810-1384821 GCA_008086735.1 Cheirogaleus medius | reverse complement strand
CTTAAATATTTGAAAGTTCTTAATTGTTTTTGGACATTAAATTAATAGTTTTCATAATAATCATTAATCATTGCTTTATTTTACTTTAACCTATTCATAAAATTTTAATGTTTCACTCCATGTCACATCTCAAATGTATACCTGCGTTAGAAAGTGAATACAGTTGTCCCTCGGTATCCATGGGGGAGATTGGTTTCAGTAACTCTTGAGGACACTAAAATCCACAGATGCGCAAGTCCCTTATATAAAATGGCATAGTATTCGCATATAACCTATGCACACCCTCCTATATACATTGAATCATCTCTAGATTACTTATAATGCCTAATATAATGGAACTGCTATGTAAGTAGTTGTTACACTTTATTGTTTAGGGAATGACAAGGAAAAAAAAGTTTGCATAAGATGCAATTTTCTTTCAGAAAATATTTTTGATCCAAGGTTGGTTGTATCCAGAGATGCAGAACCCATGGGCACGGAGGGCTGACTGTATTCAGATACTATCAACAAATTCCAACAACATGGCTAGTCCTCATTTCTGGTAGTGTTACACTGGGGATTTGAAATTAACCTCAGTGATCACTCTATTGCCAAGAACATAGCGATGCCTAAACTATCTCACTTGGTCACCAGGTCCCCTCTACGTCACCTACTCAAGGGTTTCACGCCAGAAATTCTCCACGGTCTATTTCACCTCACTGGTTTCTGATCAAGATCACTATCAGCATACAAGCATGCTGTGGTTCCTCTAGTCTAAACAAAAATGAAAATACAACGCTGTTCTTGACTCAGTTTCCTCTTTTGCCCCAGCTACTATCCCATTTATCAGTTCTCCTTTCTAGCACAGATCCTTGACTGAGTTATCTCTGTTCCTGCCTTAGATTCCTCTTCACCCTTCCTTCCTCAACCCATTCCAGTGGACTTCCCAAACTCCATGACCCCAATTCCACCCAGACTACCTGTGACCAGTTCACCTGTATCTGCCACATACTGTGTTTTCCTGAAAATAAGACCTACCCATAAAATACGCCTGAGCAGGATTTCTAAGCATTTGCGCAATATAAGCCCTACCCCGAAAATAAGACCTAGTGATGGACGTAGCTACGCAGCGTATCTGCACAACCCATGCATTTCATCGTGGAGCGGTAAAGAAGACAAGCAGCCCTTCTCATCTGCCCCATGAGAGCTCTATTGCTCAACATGAGAGATTGGGGCCAATGGTTCTAAAGGAAATAGAGTCACAAGACATTCAGGATGGAATTTGGGGTTTAGAGAGTTATGATGGTGTTCCAGAAGAAGACGACTTAACTATATTTGAATAAATGTAGATTGTTGTACTGTACTTAAAAAAAATAACACATCCCCTGAAAATAAGCCCTAGGGTGTCTTCTTGAGGAAAAATAAATATAAGACCCTGTCTTATTTTCGGGGAAACACAGTACTAAGTCTGCTGGTCAAGTCTCAATCTTTCTTTAACTTGGCCTGGCAGCAGCATTTAACACAGTCGATTGCTCCTTCCTTCTCGGTAGCTTTTCTCTTCTACCACTTGGGACACCCCATTCTTTGAGTTTTCTTCCTCCCTCTGTGCTGCTCCTCCTTGTGCAACTTCTGGCTCCTCCTCCTTTCTCGACGTTATGTGCTCCAGGGCTTATCCTTGGTCCTCTTTTCTGTCCACACTCTGTTCATTGGTGATCTCATCAAACTCCGTCAACTCCTAAATTTATATCTCCATCCCAGACCTTTTTCCTGACTATCATGCTTGTATATTCAACAGCCTACACGAAATCCCCCTGGGACGTCTCCTGGACATCTCTAACTCTGCAGGTCCAGGCTGAGCTCCTGACGCCCCTGTAAACTCATTCTCCCTGAAGCCTACCCCACCTCAGGTCATGGGGACACCAGTGCTTCTGGTTTCTCAGGGCTAACTTGTTGGAGTCATTCCTGAGCCGCCTTTATTTCTCCCACCCAGCAAACAATCCATGAATTGCAACAATCCTCTTGCCTCTGCTTTCCAAATATTTCCAGAAATCCAACACTTCTCACCACCTCCATCACTGTCCCCTTGTCTGATTCTGCATCACCTCTCACACAGACACTGCAATCGCCTCCTCACTGGTCTCCTCTCCTCCACTCGTGCCCACTCCTGAAGATTCTCACCACAGCAGCCAGAGTGATGCTTCCAAGGCATAATCAATGTCATGTCCACAGGCTGTGGTGGCTTCCATTTCATTCAGTCAAATCCCTACTCTTGCAGGGCTACGTGACCAAGCCCCTCTGTTTCTCTGACCTCATCTCCTGCATTCCTGCCCTTCTCCTCCCACGCTGGTCTCCTTGCCTTTCCTTGAACACAGAGTCATGCGTCTTGCTAAGGGCCTTTGTACTAGATGTTCTCTCTGCTTGGGCAGCTCTTCCTCCAGCTAGCAGCTTGCATGGCTAACTCCCACCACTTTCAGATCTTGTCTCAGTTAACATCTTCCTCGTGAGAGCCCCTGTCTGCACACCCCTCTGCATCATTCTCCTAATCCTCCTTTCTTTATCTACTTTTTATTTTTGCAATGGAGTTTATTACCTTTGAACATATTCTACTTATTCATTGTGTTAATTTTTTTTGTCTTTCTTCCCTGGCTAGAATATAAGTTTCAAAGGGAAGGGATCTTTGTTTTGTACACTGATGCATCCCAAGGACCTAAAACAATATTCAGCATGTAGTACATGGTCATTAAACATTTGTCAACTATTTTTAAATAAATAAAATGTTGTTTAATTAGCTTTTTAGCTATTTGGCCTTCCAAAGCCTGAGGCTGAAAAGAGATATTTTTGGACTACCAAGGCCAAAGACCAAGTTCCGTTGATCCCGATGGGATGTACACAGGTCTCTTCTAGTCTCACTGACACAGATTTTGGGCTCAGAAACCTTGTCTACTTCTTTTAACTTAGATCTGTCTTCTCTTTTCTTTTACTAGGACCAAAATCTCCTTTCTAGGACTTTCCATTTTCTTTTTGTCTGGGGTTCAAATTGTCCTCATTTATTCTCAGAAATTCCCCCACGTTCTTAAATTTTTTGCTCAAGATCCCTGGTAACGTGACAGCATAACTGGACTTTGCTCCTCCCAAGTGGAGGGTGGGTGGGAAGGGCTGGCCAGAGGGGTCTCTCTGTGAGGAGGAAGCGAGGAGCAGGGAGTGTACTATCATAGTGAATGTACTGTCATAGAAGACACACTGTGCATCTTAGCCTCATAACTTTGAGAGAGATTTTGTCAAATGTTCAGATCTGTCAAAATTCAGATATACTGTATTTAAAGCATTAGCACAGCGCCCTCAAAAATAAGTTACATAATGACCGCATAACTGATCTATAAACATATTACCTATTAAAAACAAAAAGTGTAACGGAAAATGAGGTTAGTTTGATAGGACTATTTTTCTTGCATGATTCCATGGTACTGATCGGGAACGACTACAGCCTTTATTCCCCTGTGCGTCTTTGTGTGTGCCACTGACTACGTGGAACAAATGCATTCTCAGAGAAGGGACTGTGCTCTCCGGGTCAGCTGGAGCTCCATCTTAGAGTGGTGGGTTCAGGATAGCAATAGGACTTCATTTTTTTAAAAAGTATTTCTTATATTTTCTAAACCCCTGACACCAGGAAGATGGCCCGGGAAGATGATGATTCCTGTGTGTCAGGGGTTCATTACCAGAGCAAGCACCTTGCCAAGCACTTTGTTTATATCACTCTCATGCCAGTTCATTGAAACTGCAGCTTCTGTTTGGGATTTGAGTATTTTCATTGTCCGCTTTGGGTTAAGATCACTAAACATCTTGGAAAGGAGAAACTGAAGGAGTATCTTGCTAATATTTTAAAAAACAAAAGTCAGCCTCTTAGCAAAACACATCTGGGGTTAGTGCATCTTTCTAGCACTCTGTGTTATCATTAAGCTCAGATGAAGTAAAAGTTTTCTTAAACTGTGGGTAGGGTGTGTCCATAGTTCTGGACTTCCCAGAGGCTAAGGGGTAAAATTTTTTTTAGCACTAAAGTATGTATACTCTTCTCATAGAAATAAAAACAAGAACACAAGGGAGGGCTAAGAAGTTTGGGATTTTTATAGCCCATGTTTTTACTAATATCTGAGAAGAAGTGGAGATGCTGGGATGATTTGAACAACTTGAGGATAACCTGAAGCTGAATAGATTCTGCTACTGCTCAGCAGCGAAGTGAGGGGTGAATATGGGGTGTGTCTTTGGGACAGTCTTCTATAGGCAAAAGGGCTAAACTGTGACACTTTCTCCATACATCTTAGGGGCTAGCTTTTATCCCAATTAAACCAGAATTTTTTCATCAGAGACAACCATCAAGCAATCATATGCCATAAAAAAACGGAGAGAAAGATACTGATTTGGGCCAGTGTGCTCAGGAGAGTCACTGCTCCCCGGCACTGCTGTCAGAACTGTACTGCACAAAACCTCAACTTATCCTTTCTAATTCTGGCAGGATTTTTTTTCCCCCTGTTTGTTTGTTTTTTCCTCTTCTTGGTTTAACTTTTGTTACTTGACTAAATATTTGCTTAATGCTAGATGAAGGACACTTCACACCAAACTCTGCCAGTCTTTCTTTGTTCCAAGGTCTAAAATTTCATTTTGTTCCAGTCCATTTTAAAAGTTTGAAACTATGTACACATATAGGAAATGTATTTAAAATATGCAATGAGGGGAAGAGTCTAGAAACTCTGAATTTCTGAAAACAACAATTGCCTTCCTAGTTTCCTTCAGTAAAGTCTGAGTTTTGTCACTGAGAAGAGTTGGGTTTGTGATTGCCACAGAGTTTCAGTTTCACCCCTATATTGCATAATGGCCTTTGGGACACAATTCTGTTTAAGAATAAGATTTACATTCATCCTTTACTAAAACACGAGGGTTAATCTGGACCTTTTTAAAATAAAAATTGAAAGTGCTTAGAGTCAGGGCCAGAATAAGGCCTGTGGAAATGAAAGACAGAAAATATTTTGGTTTCCCCTCCACCCACATTTGAGACAAGAACCACACTAAAATATGTACAAAGAAAATTCTTCTCCTGGTTTTTTACATGAGTTACTTCAAATGTTTTTTCTTAAAAATTTGAATCGTTTTAAAAGATTCTGTTGCTTGCCCCCGCTTTGCAGGCGCCTTTTCTACATGCTTCCTAATGTAGCGCTGTTGGGGGTAACTTTACCCCGGCGTCCAAGGAGCATGCAAGGACTGGGCAACACATGCCCAGGATTTGTGCACCTGCAGGATCACGTGCAGGAAAACAGCTTCCGAAACATAGAGCGCAGGGCCTCCGCGACCCGGCCGAGACCGGCTGGAGCCACGGGGCCAACCCCCCCCGCCCCTCCCCCGTGAGGCCCCGCCCCCCGGCCCCAGCCCCTGCCCCTGCCCCAGCCCCTGCCCCTGCCCCTGGCCCTGAGGCCCCGCCCCGTCCCAACCCCTGCCCCTGCCCCTGCCCCTGCCCCTGCTCCTGGCCCTGAGGCCCCGCCCCTGCCAGAGGCCCAGAGGCGGGGGCGGAGCCGTGAGCCGCAGCCAATGAGCGCTAGCGGGCCAGTTGCCTGGGCGACCGGGGCGCGACCCCGCCCCCCGCGCCGAGGCGCCGGAGCGCGGCTGAGTGCCGGCTGGAGTGGGAACCCGGGTCCCCGCGCGCCGCGAACGCGCGATGACCATGTGTAACCTCCGGCGGAGGCCGGGCCGCACACTCGGACTCCTGTTGCTGGTCATCTTGAGCTTCCTGGTGCTCCGCAGGTGAGAGACAGCCCCGCCCGGCGCCAGCCGGACTGCGCGCACGCCGGCCCTCCACACCTCGGGTTTTCGCCTCCCGCGATCCGCGAATCCTGAGTTCCCACGGGAAGAGCTCCAGCCTCTTCTTTCTTGGAGCTCCCAACGCCCGTGTGACCCCGCGCCCCAAACACTTTGCTTCTGCCTGGAGACCCAGGCCTCTGGGTGACACCAGGCGCTGCCCTCAGAGATTCGGACGGCTGTGCCCTGAGCCTCCCTCTCCTGCGCGCCTGTAGTGCCCGGCTCTGCTGCTCGTGGACACTCCCTGCCTTCTGGGCGGGTGTGTCAGAACCGGCTTCACACCCCTCTGAAACGCCCCCATCGCTGCCCTGGCCCCAGCTCTCTGCGGGAGCCCCTTTCTGCTCTTCCCCTAGGCCCCCACATTTCCTCCCAAGCCTGCTGGGAGGCTCCTTATTCCTGAGGCCGGCGCTCCAGGCGCGCGGCGATGGTGGTGTAGCTCGCCACGCAGGGTCCTAAGAATACTTGCCTCACCGGCCTCCAAGGTCCTCAGACACGATCCATTGCCCAGTTCTAAAACGGATACGTTGTCTCTCTCCACTGTCGCACCGTCCACCGGTTACCAGCTCATCCTCCTTCTCTCCCAGTTATGAAATGTTGGTTATGGCAAGTGGTTGGGTTCAGTGTAACCCATAGCCTGTGTAAAAGTTTTCTGAGTGTCCTAGCCTAGAATTTTTCTAAACTGTATCTGTTTATAGGATCCTGCAGCCCTGCTCTATCTTTCAGGCCAATGCCTGACACTTTCCATATTCAAAACCTCCAGTGGAAGCAGATGGAACCAGCAGTAAGGGATGGTTGGCGCTGGCAGTTGTTAAGGAGACGAAGGCTGAGCCATTGGAGCAGGTGGCGGCACATCACTGCCCAGCTTTGTCATTTTCTTCTTCTCTGTCCCTCTTCTTAGTTTCTCCAAATTTCCCCTGAGATATAGGGAAGTTTTTGATGGAGATAAAGATCTGAATGTTTTTTTCCTGCCATAAGAACACATTGGAAATGCTTTACATTTATACCTTTTTAAAAATAGGTTTATACTTGTGTCTCTTTTTTCTAAGATAGTGAGGATGTCATAATATTGTTTGGGAGAAGGAAATGGTTCTCTTGTCACTTTGGGGCCCAAAAAACCTAAGAGGCATTTCATTTCCCCAGTTGTTTCCAAGACGTTTCCCATCCTGTCTATGATCTCTAACCCATTTCTCTTTGAAGATTGGTCCCTGCTCTTGTAGTATGTTCAGCTTTCCTCCCTGTGCAAGGCTGATGCAAACCCCAGAAGAATTACTCAAAGCCTCCTGCACACAGCAGGTGTCAAGGAGCCTGAGCTCCAGAGAGAAGGGCTGGGTGTGTGCAGTGTGCTCTCATCTGTTGTTGGTCAGGGATATAGCAGTCTGCAGGGGACCTAGACAGGTCACTATGAGGGGCAGCAAGGTGGGCCAGGTGGCACACCTGAATAGTCCCCAGGAAAAGGTATAGGAAGGAGGCTGGGTGTTTGCTGCTGTCTGGCAGGACAGAGATGAGGTGTCAGCGGCTGATCTAGCCGTTAAGAAGCCTGAGCTTCTCTCAGGTGAGTTAACTGTGCCCCCACCCAGGGGGAGTGGCTATAGTCGGAGTGACATGAAAATGGCAGCAGAGAATCAGAGCTGGACTCATGCCCATGGAAATAGTTTGACATGCTTAGGAAAGTCATTGTTTTTCCTGTCACCCTTCTTTCTCAGCAGCTAGGACAGAGGCCATCTCTTAGGATCCTGTGGGATCATAAGGGTTGCTTTTTTATTTTATCACCCTCAGGGTTGTTTTCTGCTCAATTTCTTCTGTCCAACTCGGGCTGGACACCAATGATTATGTGTTGCCCTAGTGTCTCAGGAGGCCAGAGGAGAACTTCGCCTTTGTCTCTGCCTCTTCCTGCCTTGCTCCAGCTGTGACTGAGTCATTAACTGAGTGGGAGCTGGGGGCCTCTCCCGGCTGTTGTTGGGGAATGTTGATGTGGCCAGTGGAATATAGGTCACATGGAAACTGGCTACTCAGCTCACAGCATTGTGGAGCCGCGCTGTCAGGATCAGTCCTTTCCTATACCCCAGAAGGCAGGTATTTGGACTGTAGTGGGTATGGGGTAGGGGGTCGTGGTGTTTGGCTACAGTTTTCCTTTTTCCCATAATTGTTTCCTCAGGCAGGTTTGTGGGCAATCATCACTGTTGGATTACATCATATCTAAAAACTAGGAGGACCAGGTTGACTTTTGGGGAGGATTTCAACCTTAGGTGTTTTTTTTTTTATTTTTATTTTTTTTTAGCTTGAACAATGGTCTTTCTTAAAAATTAACTTTATTGAAGTATAATTGTCATGCAACAAACTGCGTATACTTAACGTGTACAGTTTGATAAGCTTTGACATATGTAGCCACCTGTGCTACTACCATCACAAGACAGTGAAAATGTCCATCAGACCCAGAAGTTTCCCCTGTCATCCCTCCTTCCAAGCCTCCCTGCTCCCCAGCCCTAAGCAACCACTGACCTGTTGCTTCCTGCCACCATATAATGGTTTGCATTTTATAGAGGTTTATAGAAATGAAGTGCTAGAGTGTGTGTTCTTTTCTGTTTGGCTTCTTTCAATCAGCATGTTATTTTGAGATCAATGATGTGTGTATCAATGTGAACTGTGCCTTTGAGCTAGTTGCCTTTCATTCTCTTTCCTCTTCTCACTCTGTGTGAGCACAAGAATGCCTGCTTGATGCTATCAAAAGGCATGATTCTCACTCATAAGTTTTTCATCCTTTTTTTTTTAATTTTTTTTTTTAGTTTTTCATCCTTAATGTAAATGCATTACTGAGCAAAAATTCAATCAGCTCTATATCTCTCATATCTGAAGTTTTAGCTGGCAAAAGTTGGGAGAGAGGAAAGCCAGTATGATGCTCCTAAAAGATAAATACATCTCTTTTCTCAGCTCTGTCTCACTCACGGTGTGTGTCCTGCCATTATCTGGATTCTAGACCTCAAACTTCTTATAAGAAAGAGAAGTTATCAAACTCCTTCTCCTGAATAAAGGTGGATAATAGCAATGCAGGTCATGTTCTTTGATCCAAATCTTGGCCAGTCCTGTCTTCCAAGGTGTGTGGACAAATCTCTGTGCTTCTGGGAGGTAATTGCTTTTATGAGCTTTGCGTATTCTAGGAGGCCTGCTTGAGGCCTGCATCATATTCCCTGGAATGTTCAAACTCTTTGAAGGATATCCCTTTCATCTTCTGTAGGGAAGTTTTTAGCATCTGGGAAGTGTCTCTTATAGCAGATAATCACCTGTCTGATACAGGTGGTGAGGCAAGGCTACCTGGGCATTGGCTCATAGTCAGGAAGAGATGGGATATCTGAGCCACCCTGTGCTAAGAAGATAGAGTTGGCACTGGGATTCTTACAGGATTATTCTAGCTAACAAGCAAAGGAGACCAGAGTTGTCTTGGAGCATTAACAGTATTGGTATGGTTGTGAGTTAAGGGACCGGGATACCCAGAATTGAGGAAAAAGAGCCTTGGCATAGCTGTGGCAGCAGAAATATCAGAAAGTTGGCCAAAGGGTTTTTGCCACCTTAAGTCAAGGAAATGGCAAGTGAAATAAAAGCAGTTAGTCTTTGATGAAATGACACAGAGTTCCATTAGGTCATGTCTCATGCTCTTCTGTAGAAGAATTCAGGAGATGCTGGAGTTTGGGGAGAAAGAGGTTTTAGAACTTTGGGTACCTGGAAAGGACCCAGTGCTGCCTCCTTCCCTTCCTCCCTGCCTTCGTCTGGCAGAGGCAAGGTTCTTTTGTTGTGGGGATATTTGCTGCCTCCTCTCTGCTCAGTTTTAATTTTTGCTTAAATCTATTGCTCTGGTTATTAAAGACCATACTGAAAAAGAGTTCTCATTGTGCAGGACTACTCATGGGATAGAAGGCCAAGAGGGGCTTTTTAGAGGCTCATGGTAATGAAATAGGTATTTCTTGATAGGTGTCTGCCTATTAGAGACTCTTGGTTGATACTCACTGCTTCTGCGCTCTGACACTCAGCAACACTGTTATTGGGGTTGTTCCTTTCAAGAACAAATTGTGTTTTTCTTTAAAAATTTATTTTGTTGGGAGGGGGAGGAGGGATAGGTATAGTCACACCTAATGTATGCAGTGCACACCGTCTGGGGGATGGACACACTTGAAGCTTAGACTCAGGGGGGTAAGGGCAATATATATAACCTAAGCATTTGTACCCCCAAAATATGCTGAAATAAAAAGAAAATAAATAAATAAAAAATAAAAAAATTTATTTTGTGAGTAGGTAATATATGAGCATGATGAAATATTCAGAGTATAAAGGGGAATACAGTGAAAAAACCTCATATTTCTGGCTGTAGGTACCCCCACCCCAAGAGATGATTACTGATAATGGTTTCTTTGAGGTATTCTATACATATACAGGAAGATAGCTATTCATTTTACCCATTTTCCCGTTGGACACATAATTTATTCAAACAGTCCTCTATTGATGGGCATTAATTGTTTGCAATCTTTTAGCTACTGTAAATGAAGTTGCAATGAATAGGTGTTGGATATATTTCTATAGATAGAATTGCTGACCATAAGAGATATTCATTTTAAATCTTGACAGAAATTTCTAAAGTAGCACATTCTATTTCTGTTGGATCAGTGTAAAGGAGATTCTTAGCTCAACTCTGTAGGGGCAGTATAGATTCTCTGTGCCTTGTAAGAACTAGCTTATCTCTTGTGTATCTTTATAGCTAAGTCTCATGGGGTATATTTAAAAAAATATTTAACATAGTTATTTTGTTCTCTATTTCATGAGATCATATCATTTAGACTCTACAAGCATATCTAACATTAGAGGCTTGTTACCAAGAGTAGAGCCCTTTTGAGCTATCTAACAAAGTTTTCACTTCTATCTAGGTTGAAATATAATACTTTTTCTACTTATGATGCTATCAGTGGAAAATTTTCCCAAAGTAGTATAAAAGTACAGCATCCTATAACATCAGGACATTTTTTGTTGTTGTTACTGTTGTAATGTGGTTGATTAGTAATGAGGGGTTTTGTTCTTTCACTATTGGCTCTCAAGGTTTTGGTCTAGTAAACTCTGCTTCAGGTACTCACTTCCTGCAATATTTAGAAAATGTGTCCCTGGGTCAGAGCCTGGGTGCTAGGCTAGGGTTGTTGGCTTACCTGGGAGCATTTTTGGAGGGAAGAGCAGTGGTGCTACAACTGCAGGAGGGCTGTGGACCGCTTGCTGGGGGCCTCGCATCTCTGCAAAATGCGTGAGCTTGCTTTGAGAGTGGAAGCCCCAAGCTATTTGGGCGTATTTAATGCCTCTCGCAGCAAAACAGGAGCCACAGCATTGGGCCCACACTGAGGAGCAGATCCAGGAACCTGGGCCAAACAGGGATTGAGTTCCATTTCCCTGGGACTGAAGTTCTTGGGGCCCAAGGATTAGTCTAAGAGGCAACAGTTTGGAGTGGTATGTTAAGGGCACCAGACTGGGCCAAAGAGTTCCTTCCTTAGGCCCCCCAAAGTCCCTTTTTGAGGGCAGAAATAACAGGGCCACAGGCTGGTCTGACTGAAATATCTCTGAACGGACAGTTTAGGAGAGCAAGATGTCCAAGGAAGTTGGAATCTTGAGAAGGTAAATAGAATTTTGCATTTCAGACCTGAGTGAGGAAATTTCTATGTGTGATGGTGTCTTGTGGGCAGTTTAACATGTCTATCATCTAAATAATGGTCTCTGGCACCGCCACTTGGATGAATGTAGAGGTGAGTGTTTTCTTTGTCAGCATCTTAATATGATGCCCTGGACCTGGATTCAGCTGAAGCTCTGCTTAAGGAGGCCCTAGTAGGGTCACAGTGTACCTGGAAATTTAATTTGTGAGCTGTTATCTAAGATGAGCAAATACATGTTATATATAGTGCCACAATAACCAACTCTTGGGGCCAGCAAGGACTTACATTCTGGGAACCGAACAGCTGTCATTGCAGCTCCTACCTCAGGTCCCCTGTTGGCCCATACCCTTGGCCAGCCTCAGAGTGCCCGAGTGTTGCCTGATCTCTGCTGGAGGTCACTGTACTCCAGATGTTCACAGTGCCTGTCTCTGCTGTGCCTGGCTGTGTGGATCCTGGCCCATCCGTGTCTGGTCACAATCTGCATGGTAGAACAGATTACTGAAGGAGGGGACTATGACCCAGTGAGGCCTCCCAGCCCCACCAATTACTGATCGGTGTTTGCAGCATCTACAGGTGAGGCAAGCGTGCCTGCTGGAGTGGCACGAGGCATTTCAGGACTGTCTCGATTAGCACACCTCATTCAAGGAGATCCTTCAAGGAAGTGACTGGGTGTGGCTCTCCTCCCACCCATCTGCCCTGCAGGACACTCTCTGAAACTTGGCAGTAAATCCATGGACCCATTCTAAGTGGAAGAGGTGGTGACCTTGCACCTTGCATCTGCCTTTTTCCATCCACACACATCCAGTAGCCCTTTATATCACACCTGGGGGCATCCTGCCGACTGGGGCCTGCCCTGTACTCTCTGTCCTCATGCTCCACCTCAGTGATTAAGAATAAAGTACCATAGGAGGCTTCATCCTCTGCCCTTCTTCTTCACCAGGCACAGCCGGATGAGAATTCCTCACCACAGGTGCAGTGGAAGTCAAGACCTATGTCCTCTGCTTAATGTTTCCATCACAACCCACTTTTTTGTGTCTGTAGCTTGCACAGCCTCCAGCATGAACAGTGTGTGCTGTTTCCACTTGTCAAAAGGAAATTGGTGCTGATGGGTGTAGAGGGCTTGTTATATTGTGTGAAGCCCATCGAAGTCCTGACACATGTGCCTTCTTGCAGGAATGTCACCTCAGAGCGTGACCGTGGCTGCCCTCCTTACCTGGTGGAGGAGCAGAGCAAGCCTGAGCACTGAGTTCAGGTCAGTGGCCTGGGCCTGCTGTCCAGTGTATTCTAGGCCTGAGAAGTCACCCTAAAATGAAGCTAAGATACAAAGACAACAGAAATTCCAGAAGATGTTAATATAAGCCCTAGCTGGAAAGAAGGCAGGTTCCCTGGTTTCATCAAAGAAAGATTCACCACAAATAAATTGCTCACTAGGGAAAGTGACAGAAACACTGGATTTCCTTAGGACTGGGTTAGCTCCTTGGTATCAAGCCTAATTTAGGAGTAAAATCTCTCTGAACTTTAAACAAACCAAATATAACCACATAGTTGATACTTCTTTTATTTTATTATTACTGAGTTGCTCAGGAAATTATGGGGGTATTCTTAATATTATGATCATTAGTATTAATGATCATTATTAGTGTTAATAAACATTTGCATGGTGCTTTTTTGTTTATGAAGCTCTCACTTGTATCATCTCATTTTCTCACAGTGAATTCCTTGGAGAAACCCAACATTTATCTTCATTTTCTTAGTGAATTTATCCCTTTTATTAATGGATTGACAACTTGTCTAGTAACCTACCAGAAAATTTCCAGGAAGGAAACAGATGAATTCTCCAGAATTTGAATTTGATAACAGCTAGATTTTTTCATTTGCAATGTTTACTCCATGCCTCTTGATAAACACTGAGAATAAATATGTTTTCAAAGATCCAGAAAATGGTAGGATATAAAGACACTAGCAAAGAGAACCTCTACCCAGGGTGAGACTGTATGTACATGTATCAAAGGAGAAAATATAGATGGGTGTTTCTCAAGGTTTAACCTTGGGCTGTGGTTAAAATGAAGATTTTGATTCCGTAGGTCAAGTAAGGCCTGAGTTTCTACATTTCTAATAAGGTGCAAATGAAGATGCTCTGCTGTTTGCAGACCACACCTGGAGAAGCCAGCCTACAGGGGGGTTTCCTGATGATTAATCACCGACAAGAGGACAAATTAAGGGTGCTTGTTACTAGCAGAGACTATTGGAATGAGGGTCCCAGAAAGGCCCTCCACCCCCACCTGCACCTCTGCACTCAGCAGCGTGGGGAGGGGAGGCTCTCACACCCATGAGCAGAAATTGGGATCAGTGATGTGTGCTTTGGTGATTAGAGATTGTGCTGATGAAGTTCTGGCCAGAAAAAAAGGATTGCTGCCCACTGGAGTGATCACTAAATTGTATTAACATTGTTTTTAAAAACAATGTGATTGTGTGTGTGTGTGTTTTCACCACCAAACTGCCCCTATTTTTAAGAAAAGAATCTGTCCATCTGGTTCTTGCTGACACTAGCCTGGAGTGAGCCCAGCAGGTACCTCGGAGGAACCTCAGGAGCAGTGGGCAGGGGCACTTGGTGAGTGCTTGAGGCAGGGAGGGCTGGGCAGGAGGCAGAGCATTCTTTGGAGCAGGTGTGGTCAAGACCAAGGGAGGCACAAACTCTCCTGTGTCTGAGGTGTGGGTAACTTCAGACAAAGCGAGGACAGCCCGGAGCTTATAGCCAAAGGAAAGAGCCTGGTGAGAAGGCAGGAAGTATCAAAGAAGAGCCAGACATGGCCCAGCGCGGGCCCCGAGCCCTCATCTTAGCAGTCCAGGGCTTCGCCTGCGAGAGTGGGGTGAATGTCTCAGCTTTGCGGGCCGCACAGTCTATGTCACAACCACTTGCTGTGCCCTGAGCAGCCGCGGATGTCAATGCGTGGCCGCAGTAGCGTGCCAGTAAAACTGTGACCTGAACTGTGAAGTTCATATAATTTTTTGTGTCCCCAAATATTATTATTTTGGGTTTTTTCCCAGCCACTTAAAAATGTGAAAATCATTTTCGGCTTGCAGGCTGCACAAAGACAGAAGGCTGACTGGATTTGGCCTGCAGCTGGAGTTGGCCACCCCCAGCGGAGAGGCTGGGTTGGTCTGATAGGATTCCAGTGTACAGATTCTTTCACTAAATTTTTAGAAATTGTAATAAGATGGGTTGGTACAAAGTTTAGCACATAAAATATATATTAAAATGGGGAAAATGGAAGGGTTGGGATTATTCCATATTTGAGATGTAAAACCCACTGAGGCTATTCTCTCTAATATGCAAAAGCATGCTAAAATAAATTTATTTTGAATAATGATAAGACTCTTGCACCATACGTCATGAAGTATCTCGTTTCTACCTGGCCCTCACAGCAGCCTTTCTGAGCAGTTGGGGCAGGCATTGGCCCTCCTACCCTCAGAGCTGGTGTCACTAAGCCAAGGTGACAGCGCTACCAAGAGCGCTCCAGGACTCACATCCAGATCTTCCTCTTCCAGATACTGTTTTTGTGTTACTCCTCGGTATAGGTTGTCCTTTGGAAGAACAGTGTCTTAAAATGCCATTTGCAAGTCACGCATGGAACATGGACCCTTTAGAGAAAGAGAAAGAACAACATGCTGGTTAGGAGCCACAGATGGCCATTCCGTCTGCAAAGCAGCAGAGCTGTGGTCCTGTAGACTCAGTGTGAGCTTTGAAGCCTGGGGGCTGTGAGGAGGAGGGAAGAGTAGGTGAAAAATAAAAATAATTTTCTTTGCCCATGAGTGGCCCTAGACAGAAGTCCCAAGTGGTCTCAAGATGTCTGAGCCGCCTGCCCTGTTAGATTCCTGCTCCCCCATCTCGGGCCCTCAAACGTGCCCCGGTCCCTCCTGTAAAGCTCGGATTAGGGGGCTTTTCACACGGAGGAGCCCTGCCCGCAGTCTACCCTCTAGTGTCAGGAGCTGTAATGAGAACTGAGTGAGGCAAAAGCCACCAGCTAACATCTGCTTTTGCTCCAGACTCACTCACTCTCTTGTTTTCTGTCTCCAACTTTCCTAAACTTCCTGGCTGGAAATTGCCACCACCCCACTTCTCTTGCCAGCCTTCTCTCACGGCCTTCAGGAGACTAGGTGGACAAGAGGGAGGGCTTCTGTGGGCACCGAGTTGCTGCGATCAATGTGAGGGGCTCCCCTTGGCCAGCCTGTGAGATGCCAAGAGGTGCTTTGTCACGGGCTGAAACTGTCCAGCAGCCTTCCCAGAGGGGACTGTGTCATGCCAGGTTATCTCTTGGCAGATGCTTGATCTTCAGAAAATAATTAAGACCTGGAAATCTGGTTGATGAATAGATGATGATGCTGTTTAACCCAGATGCCTCTTTCCAGGTATCTGCACCTCGAGTCGGGCAGCTGTGACCGTGAGGGGGCTCAGAGGTACTGTCCGCAGTAGTTGCTGCTTTCGTGTTTAGTGCAGTGGCCTGGAAGAGCTGGCCATGGTAGCTTGCGAGCAGCGCCTGCTCCCGAGTCACGACTAGACAGCAGCCCTTCCTGCGCAGTGCGACCTGCCTCGTCCTCTCTCCTCTTAGCACACCAGTCTTCATGTTGAGTGTTGTGTTTGTCTTGTCCCTGGCTGCAGCATCGGCTTGTCCTTCCCCTGCAGCTGGGCCCAGCCAAGTGAATGGTGCTGAAGAAAGACCCCTTCCAAGGTTTGGCCGAGTCAGAGGGTGGGCACTTTCCTGGCTACCCTGGAAAACAGGTCCTCCTTAGAAAGAATTGCTGAGGGCCTGTGCAGGAAGCCGATCTCCTCTCTGCGCCCCCAGCCCCTGCTGCCGGGGAGTTCCGAGGCTCCAGGAATGCCTTGTCTCTTTCCAGGTGGGTCTGGAGTACCCTGATCCCTCCGTGGCTCCGTCAGCGGCAGTTCGGGCTGCAGGCAAAAGGCCAGAACTTTATGTTGGAGGACTCCACCTTCTGGATCTTCGGGGGCTCCATCCACTATTTCCGGGTGCCCAAGGAATACTGGAGGGACCGCCTGCTGAAGATGAAGGCCTGTGGCCTGAACACCCTCACCACGTGCGTGCCCTGCCCCACCCCCAGCCACCAAGCCTGGTTACCAAGTAGGGCACCTGGTGTCTGCGTGTGGAAAGATTTAAGAGGAGGAGCCAGCCCCAGCTCTGCTTAGTGCTAAAGGGTCAGGGTGACCCTTCCTCCTCACCCCCACAGAACTCCCCAGTGATGGGCATGAAGGGGTGTGGATATGAGGTCTAGGGGAACCAAAGAAGCAATGTATGAAGATATATAGTGAAGGAGGCGAGTGTAGATGTAGGAGGTGATTCAATGATAGTGAACAACTTTTTTTTTTTAACAAGCAATCTCCACACCCCAGTTTATACAGCAAATGAGTGTAGTCTTCTTCAGAATAGCTGCCTGAGCAGCTCTCTGTCGGCAGCTCTCAGCACTCTTCTTGTGGAATAAGCCTGAGAGAGCTGTGGTTCTCGTCCCAGCAGCTAGCGTGATGACTGGCACGTGGCAGGCACTCAATGAAATGTTGAGTGTGTGAACCATTTACAAAATGTGCTTAGGTGTGAATAATCACGGTATTTTCATGGATTTTCTTTTTTTCCAAATTGCCAGCAGATACTTGGTTCTCAGTCTGTAAATTAGAATGGGTGACCAGGCTGGAATGGTTCCATTCTCAGGCAAAAATATGTGATTACAAATCATGGAAATGGATTTTCTTGGGTGGTCTGTGAACTGATTTTGAAGACAGTTCCTAAAAGAGTGACAGGAATGTTCCGAGTCATGACTTGCCAGAAAGGACTCCTGAAGGTCGTAGGAACACTGCAGGGGGCCTTAGGAAGCAGAGCAATCTGGGTTTGCTGAGACATAGAACTCCGGCGTGTGAATTGGAAGCCAGACAGCCTCTCCCGCCTCCCCTGGGCTGTTCCTTGCAGTTGGAGGGGCTGTGGCAGGAGCCAGCAGTGGGGTTGGGTCTTGGAGAAGAGCAGCTGTTGTCCCTCCAGCCTCTGGAGTTGGGCCTCTTCAAGAGCCTACTTCATCTCCTTATCTTCTCTTTAGAGTTAGAACCTCCATCCTGTAGCAAGTTTTGGAATTCTGGCTGCTTCGGTGAATGACAGGACTGATAACTAAGGTTTCCTCTTCCAATAAAGTCACGTCTTCTTCTCTAATGGGGAGTGGAGATGGCAGGCTGACCTGGGGTCACAGAGCTGACCCCAAACCTTGTTGACCTTCTCCCCTTCTGCAAAAAGACATTAGTCCCACTAGGCTGGCCTGGATTCTGTTCAGTCAGTTCTTGGTTCCAGTCCTAAAGTCATAATAACACACCCGCAGCCATCATACTGGGTTTTAAGGATAAAGAAGCTAATCTGGGAGGTTAAGTGGAAAGAATGACAAGCTCCTGCCTGTAATTATCTCTTTTGTTCCAGCTACGTTCCGTGGAACCTGCACGAGCCAGAGAGAGGCAGATTTGAC
>VBSM01000639.1:1356489-1366710 GCA_008086735.1 Cheirogaleus medius | reverse complement strand
CCCCTACATCTGCAGCGAGATCGACCTCGGGGGCTTGCCCAGGTACGCGGGGCTGTGAGGGGCTCCAGTGTAGCTTGAGTGTCCTGTGCGCTGGTGCGAAATGCTCACAGGCATAGGTCTAGTTTTGCTTTTAAATTATAGTTTCCATTCTGTACTGAATTTCCTTTTCAGAATAAGTGGCACCCCAAGGGGGTCATTTTGGTTGATGTTGCAGTTACTGCTCTAGTAAAGTCATGTGGGTTTCTTCGTGTGGCAGGCAGCAGGAGAAGGGTTGGCCCCCCTGAGGGATTTCATTCTTCCAGGCTCTGCTGTGGAGCTGGGACCCCAGGCGGGTCATGTCTGCTCTGGACCTCACTTCCCCTGTCTTCACAAGGGGCAAACCAGCCCTGCTCTTTGCATTTCTTGGGGATGTTATTAAGCATGTTTTGAAGAGTCCAAGTGTTTTGATAAAGTATGAGAGAAATGAATTGTGCTTATTGTTTTATCTTTACATCCCAGGCCCTAGCTAACACTCTTGCTGGGTGTAGCCTTGGCTGATGTGGGTACAGTATTCTGTGGCTGGACAGGAAATCTGGTCAGGAATGAGTTGGGACCACACTCATTCCTCACCCTCATCATTACTGCCAGGAAGATGTCCTTGTTAATAGGCATAATCTTTCCCTTCTCACTGTTAGATGGGGCTCCCACCCCGTGCTGCCCCAAGGGGGAGACGGCTGATGCTGTTCCCCCTGCGCTCCTGTTTTCCTCCTTGTTTCCAGCGCGACCTGCCCTCGGGGCCACAGTGTCTGCTCCAGGTCCTCCATCCCCAGGGCTGGTTCCTAGCTGGCAGTCGTGCCCTGGACAAGGCTGCGAACACAGCCAGAACGCCGCACCCTCCCTTCCCCCCCGGATTAGGGATCTTTGTGCCACAGTCAGCGATTTCCTCGGGCTCAGCTGGAGCCGGGCACAGGAGGACGACAGGGTTTAATGGTCTTAGCTCAGAAGCAGAGGGGAGCCCTGGCACTCAGACCCCCCACGCCCCGCTGTGGCACCTGCCCGTTCATGAGAAGGGGCCTGTGGGGCACACCCTGGGAGAAACCTGCCCCCTTCGATGTGAAACGGAATGTGCAGGCATCAGTCTGGAGGAAACTGCTCTCTCCTCGTCTGTTGTTTTACCAACATAAACTGGAATATTCCCTGGGCCTGTTCAGGACTCCCAGATCAGGGCCAGAGTGTCCCAGAGCCTTCCGTTAGAAAATGTCAGTGTTTTCTCAGAACTTCGCGTGAGAAGTCCCTTGACTCCAGCTGGGGAACCACTCCGTGGTGTTGTGTTCCTCTGGGGGGCTGGGTCACAATAGACAGGCTGGAGCAAGAGCCCCGCGCAGCCGGTAGGGCCAATGCCAGGAGTCAGCGTGCTGGCGTGGACAGCGGCCAGACCCTGGGCAGCTCCTGGCAGCCTCCCCGTCAGGCTTGCGTTTGTGGGTGATGCTGCAAGGTTGTGTCCGTGTCCTTCTCCAGCCCCAGTGATGCCTAACCCTTTCACCTCCCTCTTTGTGCTGGGATTGTAGAATAAATGCTTGAAAACTGGGCCTGGGAAAAGCTTTCCCCCGGCTGGCAGCCAGCCCCTGTACCCATGAGGCTGGAAAGGAGCTTCCCTGAAGGCTGTGTCTTTGGGACGGAAAGCCTCAGGGGTTCAGGTGGCGGCTGCACGCATCAGCTTGTACAGTCTCCCAAATCCTGGCTGAGTGAGGTGGGGGTGGGAACGGGTCATTCCTCAGCACTCCGCCACCAGCCGGCCACAGCAGACCCACGGCCGTGACGCTAATATCCTCTCCCCTCCCTTTTCACTCCCAGCTGGCTACTCCAAGACCCTGGCATGAGGCTCAGAACAACCTACAAGGGCTTCACTGAAGCAGTGGACCTTTATTTTGATCACCTGATGTCCAGGGTGGTGCCACTCCAGGTACAAGCAAAGCAACTCTTCTTTGATCCTCATCTGTCTTCCCACTTTTTTTTCAGCACAGGAACACACTCTTCCCCCTTGACCGAGATTGCAGTCAGTTGGAAGGGCTTGCAGTAGTTGACTTTGAAAGATCTGTGTGTTTCAGTGTTGTCTCAGGTGGGCGCAGTGCTGAAAGGACAGACAGGTGTAAGGGTTCACATGGCTCCATGCAGTGCCAGAGCTGCACTTGCAATGGGTAGACAGGGATGTCTTGATAACCAAGAATACCTGTCTATCAGCATCCATCCCAGTAGCACAGTGGCTCAGTTCTGCACAGAGAGGAGCACATATGGATCAGCTCTTGCGTACAAGATAGCAGGACTTTTTGTAAATTCTTCTTGTAAATTACAAAATTCTAGTTGATGACTTTTCAAAGTACTTCCCTCTGCTACCAAAAGGGTGATGCATGATATATATTTGCTGTTGAAAACATATGTGTTAAAATAAATTTTAGGGGGAAAGTATTTTAACATTTCACATAATAATTGGAATCAATAAAAAAGCAGGAATGGTAAAAACCAATCCAGTTGCTTGTATAAAAACATGAAGAGTGACTCTGAGAAATTAGTACATTAATAAAAAATTAGTACATCAGTGAAAATTGCTCTTAAGTCAATAGTTTGACTCAGCACACATAAAGGGAACTGCCAGATAAAACACAGGATACCCAGTTAAGTTTGAATTTCAGATAAGCAAGCATAAATTTTTTTGGTTTAAATATATCCAAAATATTGTATGGGTCATGCTTACACTAAAACAATTACTCATTATAAATTTAAATTTAACTGATTGTCCTGTGTTTTTATTTATTAAATCTGGCAGCCCTAATCATGAAAGAATCAAGAAGCCGGGAAGTTTTTAGCCAAGGTTGTGCAGGGAAGATGGGTTGGCAGACATGATTCAGCAGGTTATAGCAGCAGGGGGCCAGTGCCCGAGGTGGGCTGGGGACAATGGGGAAGGCCACCCTGGGAATGTGGCTTTGAGGCACTCGTAGACATGGAAATGGAATACCAAGGCTTTTTTCCCCCCTGGGTATGACATATTATTTTATTTTATTTATTTTTTATAAAGAATATATAATATAAAACTTGCCATTTTGACCATTTTTAAGTTTACAGTTCAGTGGCATTAAGTACATTCACATTGTTGTGCAACTATCACCACAATCTTAGTTCAGGCTATTATAACAAAGTACCATAGCCTGGGTGGCTTACAAACAGCAGACATTTATTTCTCACAGTTCTGGAGGCTGGAAGTCTAAGATCAAGGCACTGGCAGATTTGGTGTCTGGTGAGGGCTCTCTTCCAGGGTACAGATGGCTGTCTTCTTGCTGTATCTTCACATGGCAGCAAGAGAGCGAGAGAGGTCTCTGGGGTACTAATTCCATTCATGGAGGCTCCACCCTCATGACCTAATCACCTCCCAAAGGTCCCACTTCTTAACATTGTCACATTGGGGTTAGGATTTCAACATATGAATTTTGGGGGAACACAAACATTTAGTCTGTTGTAAACACTATCCATCTCCAGACCTTTTCCATCTTCCCCAGTTGAAACTCTGTACCCATTGAACTGCCCATTCTTTTCTTTCTGTAGATTCTGGCAAACACTGTTCTGCTGTCTGTCCCTATGAATTTGACTTTTCTAGCTACCTTATATAAACGAAATCACAGTATTGTGACTGGCTTATTTCACTTGGCATAATGTTCTCAGGATTTATCCTGGTTGTAGCATGTGTCAGAATTTCCTTCCTTTTGGAGATTGAATAATATTCCACTGTATGTATGCACCACATTTTGTTTATCTATTTTATCCATCGACAGACACTTGGGCTGTTTCCATGTTTTGACCACTATGAAGAATGCTTCTGTGAACATGGATGTACAAATCTTTTTGAGTATCTGCTTTCACTTCTTTTGCAAATATAGCTAGAAGTAAAATTGCTAGATCGAATTGTAATTCTATGTTTAATTTTTTGAGGAACTGCCATACTGTTTTCCACAGAAATTGCACCAGATTACATTCCCACTAGCAATGCACAAGCATTCCAATTCCACCACATCCTTACCAACACTTGTTATTTTCTGTTTATTTGGTGAGAGCCTTCCTAATAGGTGTGAAGTAGTATCTCATTGTGATTTTGATTTGCATTTCCCTAATGACTAGTGATGTTTAGCATCTTTTCATGTGCTTATTGGTCATTTATATATCTTTGGAGAAAAATTTATTCAAATGCTTTTCCCATTTTTGAACCTAGTTTTTTTGTTTTGTTGTTGTTGAGTTTTAGGAATTCTTTATATATTTATATATTTATATATTTATATATTCTGGATATCAATTTCTTATCTGATTTACAATTTGCAAATATTTTCTCTCATTCCATGGGTTGCTTTTTCCTTTTATGCACAAAAGTTTTTAATTTTGATTAAGTCCAATATATTTATTTATTTTTTGTTGTCTTTGCTATTGGATCCATATCCAAGAAATCATTGCCAAATCCAAGGTCATGAAACTTTTTTCTTATGTTTTCTTTTTGGAGTTTTGTACTTTTAGCTATTATGTTCAGGTCTTTGATCCATTTTGAGTTAATTTTTATATATGGTGCAAGGTAAGAATCCAAATTCATTTTCTTTTGCATGTGAATATTTAGTTTTCCCATCATTTGTTAGAAAGACTTTTCCCCTTTGAATGGCTTTGATACTCTTGTCAAAAATCATTTAACCAGAGCTGGGTGTGGTGGCTCATGCTTGTAATCCCAGTGATTCAGAAGCCTGAGGTGGGAAGATCACTTGAAACCAGGAGTTCAAGACCAGACTGGGCAACATATCGAGGCCCTATCTCAAAAAAATGAAAAAAATTAGCTGAGCATGGTGTTGTGTACCTATAGTCCCAGCTACTACGGAGGCTAAGGCAGGAGGATCGCTTGAACCCAGAAGTTCAAGATTACAGTGAACTATGATCATGTACTCTAGTCTGGGCAACAGAGTAAGACCTCTTCTCTAAAAGAAAAAAAATTTACCATATGTCTGTCTTTATACCAGTATCATACTATTTTGATTACTGTAGCTTTGTAGTAAGTTTTGAAATCAGGAAATGTGAGACCTCTAACTTTGTTCTTTTTCAACATTGTTTTGGTTATTCAGTATCCCTTGAGAGGCCCTCTGAATTTTAGGATAGCTTTTCTATTTCAGCAAAAACATTTTTGAGATTTTGATAGTGATTGCATTGAGTCTGTAGATCACTTTGAGTAGAATAGACTTCTTAATAATATGAAGTATTCCAATCTATGAACACAGGATGTCTTTCCTTTTATTGGTGTCTTCTTTATAGTCTTTTAGCATCATTTTATAGTTTTCTATACCTTACTGGTTATATTTATTTCTAAGTATTTTATTATTTTTAATGCTATTATAAATATAAATGTTCATTGATAGTGCATAAAAACAGAATCGATTTCGGTGTATTAATTTTGTATCCTGCAAGTTTGCTGGATTCATTAGCTATATAATTTTTGTGTGCATATGTGTAATCTTTATGATTTTCTACATTTAAAATAATGTTGTCTGCAAACAGAGGTCAGTGTACTTTTTTCTTAACAATTTGGATAGATTTTGTTTATTTTTCTTGACTAATTGCTCTGCCTAGGACTTCAAGTACTATGTTGCATAGAAGTGGCAAAAGCAGGAATCCTTGTCTTGTTCCTGATCTTAGGAGGAAAAGCTTTCAGTCTTTCACCATTGATTATGATGTTGGCTATGGGCTTTTCATAAATGGCCTTTATTACGTTGAGGTAATTTCCTTCTATTCCTAGTTTGTTGAGTGTTTCTTATCATGAAAGAGTGTTGAATGTTGTAAAATATTTTTTCTGCATCAATTGAGATCATCATTTTTTTTCATTTTGTTAATATGGTTTTTGTATGTCAAATCAATCTTGCATTCCAGGAACAAATCCCACTTGTTTATGTTGTTAATAATTCTTTTAATATGCTGCTGAATTCATTTTGCTAATACTTTGTTGGGGATTTTTGCATCAATATTTATAAGGAATATTAGTTTTTAGTTTTCTTATAGTGTCTTTGTCTGATTTGGTAATTCTGGCCTCACAGAATAAGGAGTGTTTTTTCCCCTTCAATTTTTTGGAAGAGTTTGAGAAGGACTGGTGTTAATTCTTCTTTAAATGTTTGGTGAACTCTAACAGTGAAGCCATCTGGGCTTGGGCTTTTCTTTGTTTGAGGTTTTTGGTTACCCATTCAATCTCCTTACTAGTTATAGGTCTATTCAGATTTTCTATTTCTTCATGATTTAGTCTTGGCACATTGTATGTTTCTAGGAATTTGTTTAATCTAGGTTATTCAATTTGTTGGTGTACAATTGTGCATATTCCTTTCTTTTTATTGCCATAAAATCAGCAATAATATCCCCTATTTTGTTTTTGATTTTAGTTGAGTCTTTTATCATTTTTTCTTAGTCAGTTTAG
Organism: Cheirogaleus medius; assembly: GCA_008086735.1. Classification (NCBI taxonomy): domain Eukaryota; kingdom Metazoa; phylum Chordata; class Mammalia; order Primates; family Cheirogaleidae; genus Cheirogaleus; species Cheirogaleus medius. The sequence continues at coordinate 1,360,253 of VBSM01000639.1, read as the reverse complement.
CTGAAAGTTTGTCAGTTTTGTTGATCTTTACACAACACCAAATCTTGGTTTTGTTACTTTTTAAAAATTATTTTTGTATTCTCTCTTTATTCTCTGCTCTAATCTTTGTAATTTCCTTCCTTCTCTTGCCTTTGAGTGTAGTTTGTTTCCCTTTTTCTGCTTTCTTAAGGTATAGAGTTAGGTTATTGGTGTGAGACCTTTCATCCTTTAAATGTATTCACAGCTATACATTTTTCTCTTGGTACTGCTTTCACTGCATCCCATAAATTTGTTGTGTCTTCATTTTCATTTGTCTCAAGATATTTTTTAGTTTCTCTTATAATTTCCTCTTTGAGCCATTGGTTAATTTAAGAGTGTGTTAATTTTCACATATTTGTATTTTTTGGTTTTCCTTTTCTTATTGATTTCTAGTGTTATTCCATTATGATTGGAAAAGAAATGGTATAAATTCAGTCTTTTAAATTTATTAAGGCTTGTTTTGTGGCCTAACATATACTCTATCTTGGAGAGTGTTCTATTGCCTGTGAGAAAAATACGTATTGTGCCGTTTTAGGATGGAGTTTTGTGTATATATATATATCTGTTAGTCCACAGTGTTATTCAAGTCCTCTATTTTGTTATTGATTTTCTTTGTAGCTATTCTATCCATTATTGATAGTGAGATGTTTAGTCAACTACACTACTATTGTTGTTGAGCCAACTTGTATTTCTCCCTACAATCCTGTCAGTTTGGTTCATACACTTTGGAGCTCTGGTATTTGGTGCATATATGTTTATAATTGTTATATATTCTTGGTGAATTGACCCTTTTATCTTATATATATTATATGATATCTTACTTTTTTCTCTTGTAACAGTTTTTGGTATAAAGTCCATTTTCTTTGATATTAGTAAAGCCATCCCTGCTCTCTTTTGGTTACTGTTTGCATAAAATATCTTTTTCCATTCTTTCACTTTCAACCTTTGTGTACCCTTAGATCTAAATTGGGTATCTTATAGACAGCATATAGTTGGATATTGTTTTTTATCCATTCTGCCAGTGTATGTCTTTTGATTGGGGGGGGGTTAATCCATTTACATTTAAAGTAATTACTCATAGAGAAACACTTACTTTTGCCATTTTGTTGTTTTATGTATGTCTTATAGCTTTTTGTCCCTCATTTCCTCCATTAATGCCTTCCTATGTGTCCAGTTGTTTTCTTTATAGTGACACTTTCTTATGGTGATTCCCTTTTAAATTAATTTTGTGTGTATATTTTATAGATATTTTCTTTGTGTTTACCATGGGATTACATGCAATATTATAAAGTTGTGGCATTCTATCTTAAATTGATGTCAACTTAACTTCAATTGCATACAAAAACTTTACTCCTTTACAGTTCTGCTCTTCCACTTTATACTGATGTTACAAAAATTATGTCTTTATATATGGCATTACATTGATAATTATTTTTATGCATTTGTCCTTTAAATCTTGTAGAACATAAGCTGCATCACAAACTAAAATTATAATAATGCTTTATATATTTTTCATATATTTGCCTTTATTAGAGAACTTTATATTTTCATATAGCTTCAAGTTACTGTATAACATCCTTTCATTTCAACTTGAGGCATTTTTTTGTAAGGCAGATCTAGTGATAATGAACTCCCTCAGCTTTTCTTTGTCTGCGAGTATCTTAATTTCTTCCTCACTTTTGAAGGACAGTTTTCCTGGATATAGAATTTTCAGTTGGCACATTTTTTTTTCTCTCAGCATTTTGATTATATAATCCCACTGCCTTCTGGCCTGCAAAATTTCTGCTGAGATATCCTTTATAGTCTTATTGAGGATCCCTTGTATGTGACAAGTCACTTTTCTCTTGCTGCATTCAAGAATCTCTTTGTTTTTGTCTTTCAACAGTTCTATTATAATGTGTCACTGTGTGGCTCTCTGGGTTATCCTCCTTGGAGTTTATTGAGCTTCTTAGATTCATGTAGTCATGTCTTTCCTCAAATTTGAGAGGTTTTCAGCCATTATTTCTTCCTTCAAATAATCTCTCTTTCCCTTTTCCTCTCTTTCCCTCCTGGGATCCCCAGAATGATTATATTGGTCTGCTTAATGGTGTTGCATCAGTCTTTAGGCTCTGGTCACTTTTCTTTTTTTTATTTTTGCTCCTCAGACTCAATGACTGCAAATGACCTATCCTCAACTTCACTTAGTCTTTCTTCTGCCTGTTTGAGTCTGTAGTTATACTCCTCTAGTGAATTTTTAAATTTAGATATTATAATTTTCAGCCCTAGATTGTCTATTTGCTTCTTTTTTTATAATTTCTGTTTCTTTGTTGATATTCTCATGTTCATATATCATTTTTATGATTCCCTTTAGTTATTTGGTAGTTTTTTTCTTTAGCTCTTTGATAATATTTATAAAAGTTGTATAAAATCTTTTCCACTAAGTCTAGTATGTGTGTTTCTTCAGAGACTGTTTTTGGAGATTTATTTTGTTCATTTGAATGAGTCAGATTTCCCTGTTTCTTTGTATGTGTTGTTTTTTGTTGTTGTTGAATGTTTGGAATTTGAAAAAGAAAAAACAGCTCTTTCAGTCTTTGCAGACTGGCAGGAAAAATTTTCACTAATTAGTGAGCCCCTGAGCCTGGAGATTAGCCCAGAGTGAAGACTTAAGATCTCAGATATTTTTATGGGCATGTGTCATATGTATACCCATATATGTGCGTTTTTTTTTAACCCCATGGCTGCTTTTAAATGTCTCATCTCACTCCTTGAATTAATAAATGCATTCAGTGAAGTCTCAGGATACAAAATCAATACACATAAATCAGAGGCATTCATATACGCCAATAACAGTCAAACTGAGAACCAAATCAAAGTCTCAATTCCCTTCACAATAGCAAAAAAGAAAATAAAGTACCTACGAATATATTTAACTAAGGAGGGAAAAGACTTCTACAGGGAGAACTGTGAAACACTGAGGAAGGAAATAGCAGAGGACATAAAACAGGTGGAAAACCATACCATGCTCATGGGTCGGCAGAATCAACATTGTTAAAATGTCCATACTACCCAAAGTGATCTACAGAGTCAATGCAATCCCTATTAAAATACCATCATCATTTTTCACAGATACAGAAAAAATAATTTTATGCTTCGTATGGAACCAGAGAAGACCCGTATAGCAAAAGCAATCCTAGGCAATAAAAACAAAATGGGAGGTATCAATTTACCAGACTTCAAATTATAGTACAAGTCTACAGTAATTAAAACAGCTTGGAAATAGCACAAGAACAGGGACATTGACCGGTGGAACAGAACAGAGAACCCAGATATAAAACCATCCTCATTTAGCCATCTAATCTTTGACAAAGCAGACAAAAACATACACTGAGGAAAAAATTCGTATTCAATAAATGGTGCTGGGAAAACTGGATAGCCACATATAGAAGACTGAAACAGGACCCACACCTTTCACCTCTCACCTTTCACAAAAATCAACTCACACTGGGTAGCAGACTTAAACCTAAGGTGTGAAAATATTAGAATTCTAGAAGAAAACGTTAGAAATACTCTTCTAGACATTGGCCTAGGCAAAGAATTTATGAAGAAGACCCTAAAGGCAATCATAGCATCAACAAAAATAAATAAATTGGATCTGATCAAATTAAAAAGCTTCTGCACAGACAAAGAAACTGTCAAGAGAGCAAACAGACAGTCTACAGAATGGGAGAAAATTTTCGCAAGCTACACATCCGATAAAGGGCTGATAA
>VBSM01000639.1:1337602-1356389 GCA_008086735.1 Cheirogaleus medius | reverse complement strand
AACACACATAACCTAAACATTTGTACCCCCATAATATGCTGAAATAAAAATAAAGAAGTAAATATCCCATCTCAGCTTCTTGGGTCCTTAGATGTTCTATCATATTCTTCTGCCCATAATTCTTTGCCCCCAGCCATCCACAGGTTTGTAGACCCCAGCAGTTTCCACATGATGTGGTACCTGCCACTGCTTTTGCAGCTTCCGGCCCGAGGTCCAAATTATGCTGATGTTTCCTGTCTGAGCTCCACATCAGATGAGACAAAAACCAGTCCACTGGGCAGTGCAGAGACAAGCCAGAACATTGTGAACAAGTCCTATTTTGTGCTTTTCATCCTGAGGGAGGTAGCTGGGAATTAGCTTACTTCCTCCTGACCACCCCATGCTACACTGAGGCGGGGTGGGGCAAGGACAAGTAAAAACATCATAAAATTTCACACCATTTTGCATGTGGCTTTGTTTTGATTGGGCATTCACCTGTTTGGTTAGATCTTTGGGTGGTTGCCAGAGCTCCTATAAAGTTATTTTAGTCCATCTGTAGTTGTTTCTTTGATGTTTCCATGGGAGAATGAGGGCCTGGTGCTTCCTACTGCACTGTTTTACTGACATCACTCTCAATTATATACCAAACTTTTTGAGACTTCTGTTTTCAAAGGGGATATTTTGTAGTCATTGGTGAATTTAGATCATCCAGTTCCCACTAGAAACTCAGCTTCTGATTGTTCATCTTTTCTCCCCAGTACAAACATGGGGGACCCATCATTGCCGTGCAAGTGGAGAATGAATATGGTTCCTACAACAAAGACCCCGCGTATATGCCTTACATCAAGAAGGTAAGAGTCAGCTTGGGTCCTTTGTTTATATTCCTTCCTCTGCAGTGTATTATGGGCTATATTGTGACATGTGGCTCTAATATTTTTCTCATATTAATAGCCCATCTCTAAACACCATTTATTAATCAGTGAATTTTTCTCCATTGTCTTATTTCAACAGGGTTATCACTTATTTACCTTTGATTGACTGAGTTTAATTTGGGATTGTAGTACACATCTGGTGTTTCAGGGGCCAAGAATAAAGAAATTAGCTTGATTGAGTAGTGATGATTAGGGAAGGCTTTTTGGAGAGGCTATCCTCATTCCAGCATCCAAATTAGTGCTTCTCAGCCTTGGTTGTACATTGGCTTTACCTGGGGAGCTTAAAAAAGTCCCTGTGCTAAGGCCACATACCACACCAATTAAATAAGAATCTCTGGAGTGGTCTCAGACATCTGATTCCAATGTGTGGGGGAAGTTGAGAACCATGGATTTAATATACAGCAAATCAGAGAAGGGCAGAGTAACTTAAAAAAACAGGCTAATAGATCTGGTTTCTGTCACTTAGTAGCTGAGACCCTGAACAAATGCCTTGATTTTTCTAAACCTCTTTTTTCTCTCCTATAAAGGAGGGCTAATGAGAGTATTTGCCTCTCTGAATTGTGAGTATTATGTGGGATCATGCAGCTCGCTGCTGTTCTAGGTACCCAGTAAGTTGTCAGTCCACAGCCCCTTGACAGAATCCATGGCGTCACTCCAGCATACCAGGAGGTCTGGCTGTGGTGTGAGCTGAGGACATGTCAGCCTCAGTGAATCCACCTGACTGAAGGCGGGGCAGCTTTGCCCCTTGAAACCCTGGGCAGCATCTCTTCTGCTGTCACGTGCTGTCATTTTTCATTTGGAAATCATTTCAGTTCTTACAGATGATACTGAGGCTCAGACACTCCAGCTTGCAGGTTCTTATCCTTCTTCCCACCTGCAGAAAGCCCTCTTAGTAGGAGACAAGGCTGTGTCTAGAAAGGTGGCATTCCTCAAGCTGGAAAGGAGCAAGTTCAATCCTGATGGCCAAGCCCAGCCAGAGTCAGAATTAGGGCACACCTCTGGCTTCCCGTTGTCTTTGAAGCACAGTAGTCGAGAGCTTCTCCTGCTCAGTTCCCTCAGACTCTCTCTCGGCCTCTGGGGCTTCTCCAGCAGTTGTTACTGAATGACTCAGCTGCAGAGAAGGGGAGCTCCGCTGAACAGAGAGGAGCAGTGGCTCCTTCGGGGACCTGTTCAGTCACGCTTCCCTGGTTTTGGGGCAAAGGTACCCATGTGACTCAGGTGGACAAAGAGAAGCAGCAGTGCCAGTATTGAATGACCTTGGGCAAGTCACGTCACCTTTCTGGGTCTTAGTTTCATCATGTGCACAGGGGAGACAAGAATGCATTTCTCTAAGGCCGCGTGAGGACGGTGTGAGATAACAGGCACAAAGCCCCTGGTGGCACTTGGCGGGCTGCTGGTGCTTGGGGAAGTGGTATTTATCCCTTATGGGGTGGGGTCAATACAGCAGTGCCCAGGAAAAGATAAGTGTATGCATATATAGTAGGAAGCTTTGTGAATGCTCGTTAAATATCAGTGAATGATTAGTGTAGGGACCAAGGCCCTTTGCCCCCAAAAACTTCGCTGAAAAATCACTGACATAAGGCAGATTGATTAATAGGAGAAAAGTCATACAAATTTATTTAACAAGTATACAAGGGAGCCTTTAGAATGAAGACCCAAAGATACAGGGGAAATTGCCCATTTTTATGCTTAGGTTAAACAGAATGTGGACAGCCATGTAGAAATATGATTGGACAAAAAGGGTATGAGCTAATGCTAACAGACTGAGTGGGAAACCCAGCAAGGCCTGTATGTCTGGATTCTTCCTGGCCTCTCTGAGCAGCATTCCTTCCTTTGGGCGTGGGGTAGGGCCCTCTCTGGAACGGGGGTCTTAGGACCTACAGTCAAACAAGGTAGGTCAGATAGTTTCTTTATGGCCAATTTTACAAAGAATAATTTTAGGTTTTATTGCTGGATTTTGAGAAAAGGGGTTGTGGTTTCCATGGCCCACCTTGGGGAAGCGGGATTCTAGTTCCTACAGCTAGCCTCCAGAAAGAGTGGGACTGGGAGACAGGAGGGCAGGAGAAGTTCAGAGGAAAACTTTTGCTTCTTAGGCTGCTTCTGAGGCCTTCATCCTGGGGTACTGTGTTCTGAGCCCCAACACTAGTTAGATAGTTATAAGGCAGTAGATCTAGGGCTTTTGATAACAATCTCCCCTGGCCTTGTGGACTAAACTCTGCAGTGTGTTTCGTGCCTGAGAACTGCAGCCCCACCTGGTTCCTTACAGCACGTGGGGTTAGACATGAGCTTTGTTCACCCACCCACCAGATTATCTCTCTGCCTCCCCAGTTTCCAAAAGAATTTGGTTGAAATAAACAGTTTTGTCATATATCTGGAGAGGAAATTAGAGGGAGGTCCATCCCCTTTGCTGAGCTTTCTGATGCGAAAGAGCTCAGAGCCCCAGAGCAGAGCCTTTGAAAGAGAATGGGCTGTGGGTTCAGGCCCATGCTCTCTCCGTAGCTCTGCAACCCATAACGCCTGGGTCAGCCTCGCTGAGCCTCCTCTTCTGTTATTAAGATATTAATCATGAAGATCCAATAGGACAATCTGTGTAAGGCCTGGCATGGTAGCAAATGCTCCATAAGTGTTAGTGGCTATTCTGAGCGTAACAGCCGTCACTGCTGCTCGAGCGCAGTGTGTTTCTTGCACTTCCTCACCCTCCGAAGTACAGCCTCCAGGAGTGCTTCCTGCTCCGCTGGGCTTGGGCCGCGCACCTGGACACGTGACTGGGCATGGCAGTTGCCCAAGCCCCTGCTGGCTCGGCATGGGGAAGGGACAGGCTGCCTGCTCATGCGTGGGTGAAAGGAGGGTGTGGGTGTTGTCCCAGAGGCCTGCCCCCTCGCTGGAGCCCAGCACGCGTCTCTGGGGGATGGCGTAGCTGTGGGCTTCCCCGAGGAACAGCAAACCAGCCAGACCGGCACCGTGCCGGATTGGGACGACCGAGGGCTGCCTCGCCCCTGACGTGGCGGGAATTCAGCTGTTTGGAGCTCTGCTGAGTATGGCAGGCACAGATGGGGTTTATTCTATTTTCCACAGAGAAATAAATGCTTTATTTAGAATCTCTCCCTCTTACTCTTCAGGCTACCCCGTCCCCAGCTGTGTGACACTGCAGAAGCTCTGAGGAATGAGGCAGACGATGACTTATCTTATTTCCCCCCACAGGCCTTGGAGGACCGCGGCATTGTGGAGCTGCTCTTGACTTCAGACAACAAGGATGGCCTGAGCGAGGGACTCGTCCACGGAGGTACTTGCGGGCAGGCGTGTGGGCAGGCAGCTGCCTGCTTGGCCGTGTGCTCCCCCGGGTGGGGTTGAGACACAAGCGGGACTTTCCCTGGTGCACTGGGCCGGGTGCCCTGGACTGCAGAGGGTTGGAGAGCCGTGCCAGAGACAAGGGTGCCCCGGTCAGCCCTGCGGCTGGGCTCTGCCCCTGCCCATCACTCGGGCACTGACAGCGCTCTGCAGGTCTCTGCCCTGCTTGCGGGCTTCCTACTGCCAGAAAACTGCTGCTGTTTTTCCTAGACTGTGCAGGCCTCGAACCTTGTAGCCTCTCTCAGCCCTCCACTCCCATGTGCCCGGCACACCCACCGTCATCACATCCTTTTTATCTTGAGCTTTGACTTCCTAATACATCCGGAATCCAGACACATGTCACCACCTCACTCGAGACCTCGTTCCTCGCTCCCGTTGCTGCAGTGGCATTTGGTCTGACCTTCCTTTTATTCAAGGACTCTTCTACAACTTTTTCCTAACACAGAGGCTTGTGTGTGCGTGCCTTTGAAAATGTCATCTCGATTATCTTCCCCGCTTGAACTCCAGGTGTCCCCAGCTCAGAGTGAGGGCAAGTTCTGAGAATGACCCAGAAGGGCAACCCCACTGGCCCCCGGGCAGCTGAGCTCACCTTCTGCTGCTCCCACTTTGCCCACTCTGTTCCACCCTCCTGGCCTCCCTGCTGTTCCTGGCATACACTAGACCCGAGCCCTGGGGACTTTGCACTCCTTCCAGAGAGCGGCGCGGCTGCTGAGGTCATCTTTGTTCACAGTGAGGCTTTCTCTGAGTGCGCCATTTGGAGTAGCACTTCTTCCTGGGGCTCCTTAGTCTTCTCCCCGGCTTGCCTTTTGCCCTCTGACATTTGGGGTAGTTTATTCCTGCGGGGCTGGGCTTTGCCTGTCTTGTCAGGCTGTGCTCTCACGCACAGACCTGGTTTGTGGACTGAAAACATAAAGCGCCCTCCTATGGGCTGCGGCGGGGCCCTCCTGCAGACTCCTGCGCTGTGCCACAGCATGTCCTTCACTGTGCTCTTTTGCATTTCCCTCCATAGCCTGAGCTGCTTGAAGACAGAGACTTCTATCTCTGTATCCCTGCAGCCGTGCCTGGCGCGTGGCTTAGGGAATGACCGGTTGTTGGATGAATGGGGAGGAGAAGGCTCTCGTCTCCAGGCAGAGCAAGTTGGTCAGGGACCCAGATCCTGCATCTCAGGGCAAGCACCAGCAGCAATTCCCACTCTGTCCACGCGGTGGCACTGCCTTCCTGTGGCTGCCTCCACGCCCCGGTGCAGGCTTGGACACGCTATGGCCACGCAGGGGAGACTGCTTCGACGCCGGTGCACATTTTTAGCACTTGGAGGTCTCCTGATTACAGGCCCTGCGAGGGTGAGGATGCTGGGCGTCTCCCAGAGCTGGCTGCCTTCTGCGTGGCCCCCTCCTGCCTGCAGGCAATACCCTGGTGCCTCTGGTGCCACCTGCTGCCTGGAATTTTTTTTTCATTATTTTAAGTGATTAAAAAATTAGTTAAAATAATGCATCCACATGGACTAAAAATAAATGATAGAAAATGCTTATAGAGAAACACAGTGTTGCCTGCTTCCTCATCCCATTCACCAGAAATGACCATTTTCAACTCTTCTGACTTTTTCTCTGTGTATTTTCATTCATATTTCTTAACAACATGCACATAGAACTCTGCATTCGTTGCTTTCAGTTCTGCCTATTGGTGTCTTGCTCCAGTGGATGACTTGGCTTTCTCTGCCGCCCTCACCGTCTTTCCTGCCGCGTAGCTGTTCTCGGTCTTGACTGCGCGGCATGACGGACACGTGCAGATCCCTCCTTGCGGCCCCTGCCGCCTGTGGTCACCCCCTGCACGGTGTCTGTGATTTCTCAGGTGCCAGCCGACACCTTGCTTTTCAGTGTGCTTAGTTTTCACCTGCAGTGTAATCGTCCCATTTGTTTTTCTTTTCATGTCAACTCTTCTCCTTTTTTCCTTTTCTCCCTCACCCCCTCCCATTTTCTCTTTTAACAAATTCTTTTCCAGAGATGTTCCTAACACCTGTCACAGGTGTTTTTCAGATGCCTGTGAGCATCAGCCTCTATTGCAGGTCTGCTCTGGCTGTCCGGAGACCTCGCTCTGGTGTTTCTGGTCTGCCTGGTGGCCTGCTGCGTGGCTTTATCCCAGACTGAACTCTCGTGTGGGGTCCTCTTCCCTGGCACTTTGAAGGCACTGCCACATTTATGTCCTGCTCCTGCGGTGGCTGCGAAGCACAATGCCATTCTCGTCCCGTTCTCCCCTCCCCCACTGTGTCTAGAACATTTTAGAATTTTCTTTTTATCCTTGGTATTCTGGCCCTTCACAGTGACGTTGTCTGTGAGAGGCTTTCTTCACCTTCACGGGCTCCGTGGTTGTGTGTGTCACAGGTCTCCGTCCTCCCATGGCGGCCACCTGACCATCACGCTTGTCTGACAAGGCTCCACCTTCTTTTCCTCTGACCTTCCCGTTGTTCCTGCTGTTTGTGTCTTGGACTTTCATATTGATCCTCCAAGTCGCTTACCTTTTCTACTTTTTTCTCTGTTCTTTAGTTCTACTTTCTGTGTGACTTCCTTAACTTTTATCTTCTAGTCCTTCTGTTATTTCCTGAATATATTTCTCTTCTCAGAGCACACTTTTTTTACTAAATGCATACTATCTTTCTTATCTCTCTCTGAGGATATTTTACTTTTTAAAAACACTGTGTTTGTTCCTTTCGTTGATTCTGCTTGCTCTGTTTTCCGGCTGTCTGTTGTGCTCAGTTTCCCACTCGAGGGGATGTTCTCGCCTGTGGCTCCTCCTTCCTCCCGAGCAGTGTGAGGAGGAGGCAGTGATGCTGCTTAGGGGCTTGAGTGTGGGGGAGGCTGCTGATGGGAGCGCTTCTCCACGGGTGACTGCGCTGTGGCAGCTCTTTCAAGGAGGGAACTCAAATGTCGGTGTTTGGAGATGCTATCTTTGGCACTACCGAGTGTGTCTGGAGAAGAAGCTGTTGGTATCAGGACAGCCCTTGTCCTCACTGCCTGCCTTTCACACTTCACCTCCTCCCTCACCTTCTCACCCCCGGCCTGGAGCTGTGCAGGTCCGGCTTTCCCAGACAGTGTGGTCCCTGAGGAGGGGACAGGCACAGGTGGGAAGGACGCCTGAGGCTGGGGAGAGGGCTGGGGGCTGGGAGTGGAGTGTGGCCTGGGGCTGCAGTGGGAGGTGGCTGTCACTTCTTTTGCTCTGCTGGGCTGCCTGCAGTCCTGATGTCCTTTTCCAGTTTCCCTGGATTTTTTACTGTCTCCTCTCCCTTCCTGTTCCTGTGGCTGTCTACTTGGCCATCCTCTAGTGTTTTTGTGAGGTGTTGGGAAGCGTAGGAAAGAGACACTGTGCTCAGGAGCCATGCGAATCCATGGACTTGGGGATTTCTGCCTTGTCAGTTTCAGGCAGGCCCCAGTCTTCCAGGGGCTTCTAACCGAGGCGAGGAGGCTCTGAGTGCAGGGTTTCAGCAAGTGGGCGGCTGGAGCACAGGGACGGCACCAGGTGACGGGTCCTGTCAGGTGGGCCGTGTTTGTAGTTCTGCTCTGCCGTTCACTAACTCTGTGACCCTGAGGCGAGTTATTGCACCTCCTGAAGCCCAAGCCGTGCTTGTCTTTCCTCGCTGGTAATCAGGAATTTACCTCCCACAGGAGAGCCTCCGGGTGGCTGGTCTTGCCAGCCGGCTCCATCGCATCTCTGTCCTGCCTTCCTAGGCCAGCTGGAGCCCTAGCCCCGGCCTGCACCTGGGGGGCCAGCTGTTCAGGTGGCCAAGCTCTGCAGCTGGGCTGGGCTGAGGGGTCTTTGGCCATTGAACAAACTTAGCTCATCTTTCTTGAGCATATATTTTACTGATGGAAAACCACTTGAAAATAGCACTTTAAATTTTAAAAGGAATACATTACGGAGTAGAATGGAAGATTAGCCCTTATCAAGAACAAGACCTAAGTCTTTGTTTAGGTCATTGTCCTGTAGTGGATGCTTGGGGTGTCAAGTACAGTTCAGGCTCTGGTTCCTACAAAAGAATAATTAGCAGAAGTGCATGCTCTGCTTGTAAAAATCACAGTGATTCAAGGACAGATGCCTACACGAGTGGCCGCTGCATCAGCTCTGTGCGAGCGGTGGAATCTCCGACATGAGCCAGACGTGTCTCCTGGCATCAGAGGCACACTGACCTCTGGTGGGAGACGGAACAGTGTCCAGACCAGCTACTTCATTGTGCTGGTGTGCTGAGGGGGCCTGGGGTGATGCAGGCAGTCCGTGGCTTCCGGACAGTATTCTGTCTCTCTCCTCCTTTTCCTGGACAGTGCTGGCCACCATCAACTTACAGTCACCACAGGAGTTGCCATTGCTGACCAGCCTTCTGTCAAGTGTCCAGGTAAGTCTGGCCCAAGGGAAGCTGCTGGCCCTGCTCCGCATGCGTGCAGAGATTCTGAACGCCTGTCGCTGTGCTCAGGGGTCCACAGAGCAGGGAGGAGGACTCTGGGCTGTCCCAGCCTGTCAGCTCCTGGCCCGTGTTGCCTTGTGCCTGCAGGGACCCGGCTCAGAAGCTGCTCTGGGGGGTGCTGCTGTGCAGCCTGACGCAGTGTGCGCGAGATTCGCTGCCCTGGACAGAGGGACCCCTTCCGTACACCATGGAGGGCTGGTGACTAGGCTTTTATGGACTCCACTAGCCCTACTTGCTACCAGGGATTGAGGGAGAACAGAAACACTTCCCTGCCCTGTATTACGTAGGTGTCTGACCTTAATCTGCAGGGCCCCTCTAGTCCCAGAGAGATTGTTGTCATCAGCAAGACGGGAAGCCTGGTCCACTTCAGGTCAGAGGAGAGAGAGAAGAGTTTCTGGATGTATCTCAACATCCGTCAGCTTGATGGGCATTCACAGAGCCCTCCTGTTCTGACTGACCTCTGTGGAATTCGTGTTTCTATCCTAAGGAGACGGATGTGATCAGGGCAAGCTGCAGCGCCCCTGTCCCCCCAGCTCACTGAAGGGTGTGAATGCCCCCAGACCTGCCCACCTGTTGCATGTCCACATTGGTCCCCAGACCGAGAGCAGAGCTTTTGGCGTGTTTGTATTGACCGAGCGTAGATGCCATGGAGATTCTGGGTGTTTTTCCATCCCAGCTGACGGCCTTTTAGAGCCAGGGTCGTGCCTTCAGGCGTATCCACGTGGAGTCACCACAGCAGTGTGAGGGCATGTAGGATGAGGGCCACATGGGCTTGATGTGACTATACTGCAGCGTAGATGACAGACGACAGCCAGAATGAGCGGGAAGGTTCCCACGAGGAGGTGGGATGGGATGGGACCTGTCGGGCTTCTGTGTGACAGACCAAGAGTTAATGGGTCCAGAAGTGTCCAGATTGAGTCCTGTCCTCTTTCCTTCCTTCTTCCAGCACTTCCTGAGTGCCCGCCCCGTGTCTGGAGCAGTGGCACTTCATCACTCAGACGATGGGGTCTCTGTCCTCTTGGGGCATATAACCTACTTGGGAACAGAGAGACATATGAAATATACAATTTCCCCATAATTAAGTAGAATCGAGCCTGAGTGCTGCCAAAGAGAAGTACAGGATGCCGTGAACTGCCCCTGCAGCCACCTGGCCACGCTGTAGCGTGTGACCCAGGGGAGTTACTTAAGCTCTCTGTGCATCTCTTCCGCTAGTGGGATGATGAGAGTCATCTGCTCATAGTACCCACTCACAGGGTTGCTTAGGCTTCAGCGAGGTGATATTTGGAAAGCACCCAGTTCAGCAGCGGATGCAGCTGGAAGCCTCAGGTTGGTTCCCTCATGGTCATCCTTGGAGCAGTAGCCACACCTGTGTCTTCCCAGGCCGGTTGTCCTATTAACAGAATGGCACTGCTGAAGGGCTTTCTGTGTGCAGTCCAAAGATGTCTATTTTTTGTAAGGAAGGGAGCTTGGGTGCTTCTTTGTTTAAATCAAGGGCTCTCTAATGCACAACACAGGCCCCGGGTCTGCTTAACTTTGGGCTGTCTAGTAGCACCTGACTAGTCCTCAATGTCCGTGCCCAGTGGGGAAGAGAATGATGCCAGTGTTTCTCAAGCACTTCCTGTCTGCCAGGCACTGTGTGCTGGGGGCTTAGGTGCACTGTCTCATCTGGCTGTCCCCTCACCACCTGGGCTAGCTACTGTTATTACTACTGGACACTGACAGAGACAGCTGCGGAATGGACAAGAGCACCCAGGAAGCGGGGATTAGGGATTCCGGTGCCATCTGATTGCAGAGCTCCAGCTCAGTGACCTGGGCCATGGCGGACACCCACTGTCCTTGGCCCTGGCACCCTTAAGCCAAGGAGCCCACTCCAGGACCTGGAGACTCCTGAGATGTGGGACATAGAATCTGCTTCTTTTCAGTGACTTAAATAGGGCACAGTATGCACCTCCCTTCTTGGGAGATAGAAAGTTTATAAAGAAAACCAAGCCACAGTCTTGCTAAGAAATTATTGGGAGTACTTTGGCTTTTACCCAGGTATGGCTGGTGCTTTCTACTCAGCGGACCACAAGTTTGTCTCATTACTCTGGATCAGATTTGGTTGCTGTGTATACAGTTGCCTTCTAAATGTAAGGCCATTGCTGACAGAGAACAGACCTGATAAACAGTTACTGAGTGAATGAGAAAGGCTATCTAGTGCAGAGCCCGAAATACTAGCATATTAGTCCTCACACCTTGCCCACGTGCTCTGGGGCTTTGGCAAACACGGTGGAGTACAGCACGGTCCCAGGAGTGATCTCTGCCTTCTTGGGGCCATGCTGTGGCAAAGTCAGTATTCTGAAAGAACATTTGTTGAGTGTCCCAGCCAAGGTGTGAGTCCAAATTATGGCTGCAGAACCTGCACTTATAGCTGTGCTATAAGATCCAAATTTTTTCATTCAGAAAATTGCTGCAAACTGCTATTTAAGGAAAGCTAGACCTTGGGGAGGTCCCACTCTGTGGCCTCTGACTCTTCTGCGTAAGGGGAAGCAGCACCCAGGGGGTGCTATGTCCCTGGTGTGCCTCTCAGCATCTCTGAGAGTTATCCTTGGAGTTATGCTGGGAGTTATCCTGGAAGGAGATAGGCAAAGCTTGGCTTCATCCAGAAAGCACGCCAGTGTCTTCTTGCTAGCATGTATGCGACATTAAAACCACATCAAGCCATCAAGGTCTATTGCATTGACTTTTGTAGCTGCTTCTGCTCTGCACCTACAGGTATGGAAGCCGCACGAGGTGGGTGAGCCAGTGCATGTGCATTCAGCCCTCATCTGTGCTCCACTTCCAAAGGCCTCTATGGCCTGGGGTGCTGTCTTTCTCTTTGGGCCAGCCTGCCCTTCTAACTGTCACTTTGTGATGCCCAGGGGATTCAGCCCAAGATGGTGATGGAGTACTGGACCGGGTGGTTTGACTCGTGGGGAGGCCCTCACAATATCTTGGATTCTTCTGGTGAGTGTTTTGTGGTACCAACATCCAGCATGTGTGTCAACCTAAGAAGTAAGAGTCAGTTTCAAATAACCTGCCAGTGGATGTGGCTCAGCTGTAGGGTGTAGTAATCAGCTCTTGATATTCCAGAGTCATTTGTCTTGACAATTAAAGTGCATGGTAGGATTTTTAACATTGCTTTTTAAATGTTTTTGTAATTAGTAATACATGCCCTATTGCAAACATTCAGAAAATGTACAAAAAAGTATAAAGAAGAAATACAAATCTCAGAGTCTAGAGAGAACATTTTGCTGTATACCATGCAGGCAGTTCTGTGTACCTCTACCTGTCTACACACACAGATGTAGACAGGCTTGATCATGCTGTGCTGTGTGCCACCTGCGTGTGCCAGTTAATGACACCTATGGCCAGCTTCCTGCACTATTAAATATAGACTTACATCACTGTTTAAAGAATGTGAAGAACCCCATTCTAAACCACAATCTATTGACCCTGTCTTGTAGGTCATTTCTACTGGCTTTGTTAATTGAATGCTATTTCAGCGAACATCCTTGAACACGTGGTTCTGCACAGCTGGCATATCACGTGGTTCTGTACACCTGGTGTATTATTTCCCTGTGATAAGCAAAAGAATTGCTATGTTAGTTACATTCTGCCATGTATATTTGCCAAACTGCCCTCCAGAAACATTGTAGCAATTTTTACTCGCCATTATGAAATGAGAGTACCCATGTCCCACACACTTATCAACACTGAGTATTAAGATAATTTTTAATATTTGCCTGTTTGAGATGTCATTGTTTAGTTTGCATTTCTTTGATTTATATTAATAAAACATATCCGTAGTAGCCATTTATTTTTCTCCTTTGATATTATCATTTCATATCATGGTTCACTTCCTAGTAAAGGTAGGGCAGGGGAGATGGTTGGAATTAGATCTCTTCACGTTCTGAGTGAGACGCGAGGGAGCAGCGCGCTGGCTGGAGGGCCCAGTCTCTTCCTCCTCCCCCAGTCTTCTGCGATTGGAGTTGTAGTGAGCGCTGACCGACAGGGCGAGGACGCTGGCCTTGGTGGTGGTGGGGTTTGGGAGGACGAGAGCAGCGAAGGGACCTGTGGCTAGCTGAGATGCTGACTCACCCGCATGTCCCTCTCTCCCCTCCTGTAGAGGTTTTAAAGACGGTGTCCACCATCATCAATGCTGGCTCCTCCATCAACCTCTACATGTTCCATGGAGGCACCAATTTTGGCTTCATAAATGGAGCCATGCACTTCCATGAATACAAGTCAGATGTCACCAGCTATGGCAAGTACCCCTCCGCGCTGCCCTCCCAGGCCCACCCAGCGTGTGTGTGGAGAGGCCTTTAGGGACAACTGGCACCCTTAATGTCGTTGGCTATAAAGTATGTGGGAAGGTAGAGGCCTTGCCTGCGTGGTCTCTCCAGACTTCCAGAGCAGTGGGAGATACAGGCGGTCAGTGCACCATGAGCCAGCTGCTCTGCCGAGTGGCCTCTTGGAGGTGAGAGGAGGCCCCCAGGGTGACAGGAGGGATGCAGCCTCCCCTCCTTACCCGGGCCCTTGAGGGCATGTTGACCTCCCCCCACTTTAGCTTTAGAGTCCCCAGAAAGTAGAAATTCCACCTGCAGCTAGAAATTTAGAGTCATGCTATGATCGTGGGCAGTTTTTGAAGTGTTTTATGGTATTTAGTATTTAGAGTGTTTCGACTGAATGGCTGAGTGTTTTGCCTCCCAAACTGCTGAGATGAGGACCCTGTAGCACTACCCTAGCTTCTCCCTTTTCTGTGTGCTGCTGTATGCACATCCTGGGGACAGGAGTGACCGCAGCAGGCCCCGGTGTCTTGCAGACTATGATGCTGTGCTGACAGAGGCCGGAGATTACACAGCCAAGTACATCAAGCTTCGAGACTTCTTTGGCTCCCTCTCAGGTACCCAGCAAATTGCAGATGTTAGCTCTGACTCAGACTCTTGCCCCTGCTCTGAGACCCCTAACGAGTTCTCTCCTGCTGTCCCCCGCAAGCCCGGCCAATCTGTGTGCAAGAGCATCCTAGACAAGGACAGGAGAGTCTGAGACACTCACAGTTTCTATCGTAGTTTGCACCTTGCCAGCTTCACTTCTGTACTTGTAGGCGTCAAGGCTCCTTCTCTCACGTGGAAGATATGAGACCCCCCTGCCCCCAAGGCATTGCTTTCTAATGGTGGTCTAGGTGTGCGCTGACACCCGTCCTGTTCCTGTCGTCACGAGGAGATGGGCACACCAGCCCGTGGGCAGGGGCTGGGTGGGGGGCAGAGGAGGCACTGGCAGTCTGGGTCATTTGGGGACAGCCCTGTTGTGTGTCTGTGCGGCAGGTGCCCCTCTCCCTGCCCCACCCGACCTTCTTCCCAAGACTACGTATGAGCCGATGATGCCGGCTTTCTACCTATCCCTGTGGGACGCCCTCAAGTACATGGGGGAGGTAAGTGCTGCGGGCAGTCATGGGGGTGCTGGGAGGAGGGAAGCCCATTGTTGATGGCATGGAGTCCACTCTCCAACTTAGAACTCGGAGTGAAGAAGAGCATCTCATGCCAAAGTATGAATTGGAAGGAATAGGGAACTGGGAGAAGAATGGGGGGCCCCATGGGCCTTTCCTTTCTCCAGCCTCAGAGAGGAGGGAGAGAGGGCAGAGGAATGGCCTCCTCCCCTGTGAGGGGGCACCTGCCGCAGCTGGTTCAGAGGGTGTTATGGTGCAAAAATGACCAGGTTCCAAGAGCTAAAAGTCCACTTGATTGCAGGACTCTACCCTGCTATTATCCCTGTGTCCCATCACTCATCCCTGTGACCCTGGAGAGCCACGGGTTTAGTGTGATGAGACGTCAGAGCCCCTGCCTCTCACCCTGTGTGCTGCTCCCTGGCGGGGCCTGTCTGCTACCCCGCACCCTAGAAGACGCTGCTGCCACTCCCCTCCTGAGCCTGGCCCTGGGCGCCTGTCTCTTCTGTACATAGCCAATCAAGTCTGAAAAGCCCATCAACATGGAGAACCTGCCAGTCAATGAGGGGAATGGCCAGTCCTTTGGGTATATTCTGTATGAGACCACCATCACCGCGTCCGGCGTCCTCAGAGGTCTTGTGCGCGATCGGGGGCAGGTAGGATCACCTCTTTAATTCCTGTGACCTCCTAGTGACCAGCTCTGCAATGTCCATCTGACTCTGCTGTCAGTGTGTAAAAATTGCCCATGCCTGTTGCCTCTCGATCCTTCCCAGCTGTGCCGGTGGACATTCATTTGTACCCTACCCAGCTGACCCCCACCTTGCCCGCATGACACTGTGCTGCCTCCTTCTTGCCTTGGCAGAGGTCCCTTTTGCCTTGCCTCCTGGTGACCCCGGATGCTTTCCTCTGTTCCCTCCGGCAGGTGTTTGTGAACACAGTATCCATAGGATTCTTGGACTATAAGACCACGAGTATCGTAATCCCACTGGTCCAGGTTTGTTATCCTGGGAGCGGCGGACGACTGGCCCAGCTACTTCCTAGAGAGTTTGGTGGGAGTCAGAGGAAAAGCTGGAAGACAGGCGGCTCCTTAACCAGGAGCTGCAGGTGGAGAGGGGCAAGCATGACCGTCTGACCAACTGGGGCACTCACTGCCGCCCTCAGAGTGGAGGGAAGGACTGGGCTTCGGAGACACACAAGTCTCGAGGTGCAGCTGTGACCATCTGGCCAGGTAATCGGGCAGTCATCATCGGCCACTGTGTTCCTGGCAGGGTCACACGGTGCTGCGGATCTTGGTGGAGAATCGTGGGCGAGTCAACTATGGGGATAATATTGATGACCAGCGCAAAGGTGGGTCCTGGCACATGCTGAGGAAAGAGCAGCCTGTGCACGTGCAGCACACGTGGGCTGTCCCATCTCCGTGCCAGCGCGCCAGCAGGCTGTGGAGGCTGGGGCGGAGGTGGAAGCTGTTTGTCCTACCTGTGAGGACAGGTCTGAGTGGGCCAGAGAAGCCTGCGGGGTCCTGGCCTCTTTCCCTTCAACACTCCACGCCTGTAGTGTCTGTGTGCTCCCAGAGAGCACTGAGCACTGAACACTGAGCTGGCCTCCCCACCTGCCTGGCTGCAGTCGGCTCTAGCAGGGGATGTCTGCGGGGCGGCAGTGAGCAGCCAGGAATGGGATTTCCAGGAATCCGAAGTGGGGCCCAGGACACTGCCTTCTCGGGCCTCCACACTAGATACCTTTTCTCGATCCATCTTGGGGAGCCCATGGATTGTCTCAGGTGTGGTGGGGGGCAGGAAGCAAGACATACAGTCCGCAAAACCCCTTGACAACATGCCCTCTGGGAATATCCCATCAGTTCACTGTATTTTTTCTGGCCGACTAAATCTTATGTGTTAACTTAGCCCTTCCCTTTAAAAAACTCTATCAGTCTAAATGTGGGTGGTTTCAGGTAAGTTATTAAAAAAAAAAACTCAAACAAAACTAATCCTACTATGGCGAACAGAATTGGCCATCTCCCAGTGCTCTCAGAGGTGTTCGTGTCTGTAACGGAGGGAACTCGCAAAGCTCTTCCTTGGTCAGAATTTCAGCCGAGAGCCTTCTGGTGGCCAGCCCGGGAAGAGATGTGGCCCAGACATGGGGCTTCCGGGATCTTGGGGGTGAGGACCTCTCCGGCTCGTAGCACTCTCTTGGCTCCCTCCCTTCCCTGGACAGTCACCGCCATTCCTGTGGTGTCTCAGCACCTTCCTGGGAGCCCCTCCCTGGGCCCGTCCTCATGTCTTTCCTTTGTTCTCCTGGGTTGGAAGGAGCTGCCAGCCTCACCCCTGCTTCAGCCTTTATGTCCCCAGAACCCTCATCACAGGTGCCCCGGCCCCTCCCTATGGAGCCCTGTCCTCTGACTGTAGTGCACTGTGTAAGTCATACACCTCCCCCCAGGCCTTGGGACGCCTCTACATGGTCTCCAGGCTCCGGATTCTACTCTGGCAACTTAGCAGCGCTGTGGGTGAGAGGACCGCGGGAGCCACTCTGGGACCGCCGTGGCTGGCCCAGGCCCCAGGGCACTAATCCGCAGCTATTCAAGTGTGCACAGTTCCTCAGTGTTAGATACCCAAGTGACAGTGCCCTCTGCTCACAGTTTAAATACTGCCAAATGTGTGTTTAATCTTAGGTGGTGCAGAGGATTTCTGGCTGAGCTATTAGGTCTGTTTAGTCTGGACCCCACTGAGACTGACCCTGCAACTAGGTCAGAACCCCTGTGACCTTTTGGTCATCCAGAGCATCCCTCAGGAGAGGCTGGAGGTTCTTGCCCTGTGACACCTCTGTTCTGTCACTGATCTCAGATGTGTCCTTCCCGGCAAAGCCTAGGATCTTCCTCATTCTCGTCCCCCTTGGGCCTTCTAGGGAGGTTTTGTTCCAAGTAAAGAGCTGCTTGGGCAGCCTGTGCCATACTTCAGCACCTGCACTTCCCAGGAACTTGCCCTCGGTGGCCCTGGCCTGGCCGGGACAGCAGCCCCCATCTTAGGGCCTGCTCGTGTCTCCTTGCCTCCCTCCCACAGGTTTAATTGGAAATCTCTATCTGGATGATTCTCTCCTGAAGAAATTCAGAATTTACAGCCTGGATATGAAAAAGAGCTTCTTTCAGAGGTGGGTCCCTGCCCTGTGCAGCGTGTGAGCTCACAGCGTAGGGGGACAATGCTCTTCCTCACCCCGCTGGGCCCGCACGTGTGTGAACAGACCCAGAGGCCGCAGTGGTGTGCCCAAAGGGAGGGTGGCACCACGTGAGCAGACCCCGAGTAGGAGGGGGTGCTTTGGGGGCCTTGGAGGGGGAAGAAACATGCTTGGGAATTAGGTGCAGCCCTGGAAGCAGATCTGAGAAAGTGCCCCCCCCTTCTGCTCTCAGGTTCAGCATGGACAAATGGAGTTCTCTCCCAGAAGCACCTGCATTTCCTGCTTTCTTCCTGGGTGGCTTGTCAGTTGGCCCCTCCCCTTCTGACACCTTTCTGAAGCTGGAGGTCTGTAGGCCCCCTTTCCCTGCCAGGGTCTCCTCTCTCCCTCTCAGAGGGCCCTGAGCCACAAGCCACGCGTGCTTGGCCTGGCTGGGTCCCTCTGCAACCTGGCCCAGAGGGCCTCCCTGTCAAAAGGCCTGGGGCACAGGCTCAAAGCAGAAGCACCACCTGGTGTTTCTTGGGGCCCAGCTTCCTACATCAGTCTGAGCTTGGGTGCCCTGCCGGGGGTGCTTAGAGCTGGTAGGACAGGAGACAGACACCCCACCCGTAACCCTCACGGTTGTTCAAACCTTGGCTCACTGTGGTCTCTCAGACCCTGAGAGAAGAATGCACAGTGTGTGTTTGTCTCTGACTTCCTGTGTGCCTGTATATTTGGTGGCTGTCGTGGTAGACTAATACCCTTCCTACTCTGTTTGAAGGGCTGGGAGAAGGGGGTCGTATTCATCAATGGCCAAAACCTTGGACGCTATTGGAACATTGGACCCCAAAAGACCCTCTACCTCCCAGGTCCCTGGTTGGACAAAGGAATCAACCAGGTGGGAACATGGCCAGCCTCCTTCCCTCTCCCCCGAGACACCTTGCCCATCTCTGCCCTCCCTGGCGTCAGAGTGTTACCCTGGGAGCCTTTGGTGAGGGCAATGGGGAGGGCGGAAGTTTCAGTCGGCCTCTTCCTCCCTCTTCCTTGGTGCTGATGAGGGTTCCTGTTCCTTCCAGCCTGGTTCCCAATCCCTTCCCTTCCCACCCTGCCGCCTCTCAGCGCCCTTGTCTGGCTCCGGGACCAAGCCCAGCTGCTCTCACACTCAACCCTTCTCTCCCCAGGTGATCATTTTCGAGGAGACGATGGCAGGCCCGATGGTACAGTCCACCGAAACCCCCCACCTAGGCAGAAACCAGTACATTAAGTGAGCAGCACCGCCCAGTACCTCCTGCTGGGGGCGCACGCGAGCCCGCCTCCGGCCGGCCCTACGCCCCAGGGGGCTGTTCACCTGCACCCTCCCCTGCAGAGCGTCCTTAAGTAGCAACCTCAGGGACCAAAGGGCTCCCATCTGCCCCCACCTCAGTTCGAAGCCCTAAACCTAAAGAGAAATGTGGGGTGGCGTGGAGCGCACCC
>VBSM01000639.1:1307432-1337592 GCA_008086735.1 Cheirogaleus medius | reverse complement strand
CCATACCCAGGTGGCTTCTCAGCCTGGCTTTGTTGGTGGCACCTTTCCTACTTCCCTGTTCCTCTGGGAGAAGCGGAGGGTGTCTGTGTGCCGGTGGGAGGGTAGTTTCATCGGAGCGCCAAGTGCTGCCCACCTGGGCCCTCAGGAAAGGGGCCGAAACTGGCTGGGCAGCTCCCCCTGCGCCGCAGTCACGCCCGTGGCTCTGCCGGGCCCGGCATGCTCCTTGAATGCTCTTGGTGCGGTGGGGCCACATCCCTCCTCGCCCTTTTGTGACCCTGAAATCCTGGGTTTGTCGCTATTTGGAGAGGATAGGGAAAGGGGTGCCTCACCTGCGTTGACTTTGTTCTTCCTTCACAACCTTCCCCGTACCTTCTCTGGGATTCTCGAAGAAACTCCATCTGAGAAACATGTGATTTCTCCTTTCCATTCCCACCCGGGCTGCATCTGATGGATGACAAGCCGAGCTTGAGAAACAGAAATGCTCAGCTGCTTCTTCTCCTAAATTAGCGAGTATTTCCAGTTTTACTCATTGAAGACAAGCATCACTTGAGGAGTAAAGGTGGATCCCACAGAAACCGCAGCCCATATCTGAGCATCTGGGGAGGGAGAGGACAGAGGCCCAACTCAGTGGTGTTGGGCAGGTAGCCCCAGGAATGTTGGGGTGGCCACAGGGCCACAAGCTCGGTCACCAACCCTGCACCCCGCCCCCCAAGCAGCAGGGAGGAGAGGCCGCCCTCCTTCACAGCTATCTCCACGTCCAAACATGGGACTGTCATTCCGGGGATCAAGTGCAATGGTTTGGCTCAGGCTCACTGTCCTAAATTGCAATAAAGCGAAGTTGAATCAAACCCTTTTGGGTGATGTCTCTGGCCTCATCTGTGCCACCCTAAGCCAGTGGAGAGGCAGCTTGGGGTCAGGCTCACGTTCAGCCCAGCTGGTCCTTGAGGGTGCAGACACTGACCGTCCCCAGTGGTGGATGGTCCGCACCCCTGGCTTCCTGCCACCCCTCCTGACCTTGATTCCCCTTGAAATGTCACTGGATTGGAAGTGCCCTGAAGAGGAGAGGTCAAATACAAACCCACTCTTGTGGGCAGGGGTAAAAATCTGCCAGAAAGCCAAGAGTGCTATATATAAGTTAGGTGGGTCGGGGCAGTCGGGGACGCGGGAAGGGGGAATGAGTTTTTCTTCACAAACTACATCTGGCATCTACTGCCCCTAACTATCTTCAGTCATGGTCAATGTCAGACAGCACATGGCTCCCCAGCACAGTGCACATACTGGAAGCCCAGCAAAGACAGGCTGGCAGTGCTGGCCATAGGGTTCACGGAGCCAGCAGGCTTGCTTCCTGGGCGTGGCGCACTGGGGGACACCTGTGGTATGCAGCCCTGGGGCCCAGGGCTGAGCAGGTCAAGGGCAGATGATCGGGGGTGGGGCCTACATGCCTCACTTGGGGCAGAGAGATGGAGCTTGCCAGAGTAGAGCTTGTGGACAGAGTGGCTAGGGAGCAAAATGGGGGCAGAGTCCCTAATTTTGCCCAGACTTACCAGAGCTTCCAGATCTGCCTCGGAACAGCAAGCATCAAGCCAAGATGTGGATGAGACCAGGGCTACGTGGGCGTGGCGTGAGCCAGGGAGCAATGAGAGTGTGTTTCTGCAAAGCTGTGTGTAAGGTGGATTCTGTTGGAAGATGTGACAGGGAGCTGGAATTTAAGGGAATCTTCCTGTGAATCCTCTTGTAAAATGAAGAATCCCCTTGAATTACACTTTTATGTGAACTTGAGAAGAAATGCAGTGCTGTTTTATTTCTTAAGGTGAGGTCTTCCCGCACCAATTTCTTATTCTTGTCCTTCTTCTCTGCCAGATAACCCCGCAGCCTCTCTGTCAAAGCGCTACTTGGCAGAGCTTATTCTCCAGAGGTGAGTAAAGATCTGCCCAGAGCTTATGCACTGCACGGCCTCATCCTCGTCTCTTCAAAGACCCCTCCTCATGCCCCAGCCTCTGAATGCTGGGGGCCTCTGTCCACGCTCACTGCATGGGGTCTCGCCTGTGACACTGTGGCTTTGTAACAGCCTCGACACTAATGCCCCCCAGTGCTGGCCTGCTTTGAGCTCCAGGTGTGTGGGCAGCTCCCCTCGCCTGCTCTCCTGCACACTCTAGCAGGTACCTGGAACAGAGCTCTGAATTCCTCCGTGTTTCCCCCGCGCCCTGTCCCTATGGCAGTTCTGTGTCTCAGACTACCCTTATCTCCCGCCTCCAACCCACTGGCAAATCCTCCTGGCTCTACCCCTTAAACACATCCGGAATTCAATCACTTCTCTCTGCCCCAAGTTTGCGCCCTTGCCCAGCCTGCCGCCACCTTGTGCCTGGGTTGCTGCAGGTGCCACCTCCCCACATGCCTGTGCTCCCCGTATCATTGGCACAGGAAGCAAAGTGGCTCTCTGAAAAGCAGTAGACCTTATCTGTCCTCTGTGCTTCACCCTCCACTGCCTTCTCACTGTGCTCATAGTGGAAGCCGAAGCTTGACCCTGGTTCCTGGGCCGACATCTTCTGGCCTCCCTCCTCCCACGCCCGCCTGGTCTCCCCCCACCACTCCTCACCCGCTGCCAGTCAGTCACTGCCACACAGGCCCCTGTGTGGACTGTGTGCACGCTCAGCCCTCTCCCGCCTGGGGGAGCCCTGGGAGCTGCGTGTTGGGGTGTTGCTCAGATGTCCCCTCATCGGGCAGGCCTTTCTGACCTCCCTCTCCACTGCTGCGCTCTGTCTCGCCGACTGGCTCTGTTCTCCTCACAGCAGGTCACATCTGAAATGCTCTTCACCTGCTACTGTGCATCTCCTCTCATTAGAAGGTGGGCTCCGTGAGGGTGAGGGCTTTGTTTCCTCACTGCTGTGCACCAGCTCCTAGGGTCCAGTCTAGTCATAATAGGCACCTGATAAATATCTGCTGGATGGTTAAATTAATAAATGAGAATAAGGCAGGGCTGAAGAGGATTAGGATTGTTAAAAACCATATTTGACTTTTAATTTCGAAAGCAAATTAAATACAGTTAAATTAAAACAGAGCAGATGCAGCTGCCTGGGCACCACCCTCACCCCATCTCTGTCCTCAGAACTCCTGTCTGCCCCTGGCCTCTCACTCCCGTGTGGTGGGGCTTGCCATGGAGGGGGCAGGGCACAGACTGGGCTTGGAAAACAATGTTTCATGGACTCAATTCTGATTTATAACAAACTCATTCCCAATAAAGACGAAGGCTGCAGTCCACAAGGGTTACACTTATAAATAAATATACATGCAGCTAAAGGAGGATATTAGGTGAAAGTAACTGACCTAGCATCTGCCAAAAAAGGTCCCCATTTTATTGTTCATTATCAATTTCCTGAAAATAAGCCCTGGGTTTTTGGCTAAGAAGGTGGCCTCAGACCAGCCAAGCTGACCTTGGCATTCAGGGCTGGTTTCAGTGAGTGAGGCATAGAGTGCCCAGACATAAATTCACTCATCTGATGGATGCCCTGTGCCCACCTCCTCCCATGCCACCCCGCTTGAGTCCAAGGGGCCGATTTCCAAAGCGACATCCAAAGTGTAGGAGGTTGCGGAAAACATCCTGCATGGTGGCTCAGAGATCTGATTGCATCAGATGGTTTCACGAATACTGTGGGAGGTTAAATCCATTTGAAAATAGGCAACCAATGCTATATTCTGCATGTTAGGTCTCTGGACTGAGTTCCACCCTCCCACCCTGGAGTGGGTTCTGAATGGTCCTCAGACCTGTCCTGTGAGTTTAATGGAGGGGGGCTGTTAGCAGTTAAAAAATAAACACCTCTGCAGTAGGCTCAGGCCCTTTCCTTTTCCTTCACTGGGAGAAAAATTGTGCTTCCAACTTGCAGGAGCATGAGCGAGATCACCACCAGAGGGCCCGTCCTGGTCAGAGAGCCAGGGACCTCCCCAGTGGCCAGGGACGCCCAGGGAGACACTCTTCCCTGTGGGGAGGGCAGCAGCTCGTGGCACACCGTTCTTTCTCTGGGCTGGGGAGGGGGCAGGTGGACATGAGGCTGCTGGCTCTGCATGCTCCCAACTTAGGGAGAAGTGAGATTTTTCTTTCCCTTTTTTTGTGTTTAAAATAGAATGATTTCCAAAGCAGTGTGTGCTCAGGTCTCCTTTCCCCTCAGTGTCGAGCTCATCCCTGCCGCTCTCCCTCAGTCCCTCTGCTAATCCAAGGCCCACTCCTCCTTAGCCCAGGGACAGAAAGGAGTTGGGGGATTGCCCTGGCCTCCCTCCTCTTTCCAGGCTGGAGGAGAACTCCGCTTCCCCAGCCACTAGCCCCGTCCAGTCCTGAGGTCTGTGGTCCTCAAAAGCTGCGGGAGGAGGGCGTCTCTCCTCCCCGGTCCAGTCCAGGCGAGGGGCCCTGCAGCCCAGCTGGGCAGTGAGGAGGCAGTGTGTGGACAGTGGGGTCAAATGGTTCTTAGTCCAGGTCAGGCAGTGACCTGTGCTGGCTCTAGGGCCCACCTCCTGGCCAGTGCTGGAGGAGAAGGCGCGAGGGAAGTGGGGCCAGAGGAAGGGACTCTGCTCCCGCCACAGCCTGAGGTATAGGGGAGGCCTGTTGGCAGGCCCAGGCCCCCCGCGCAGGGCTGGGTGCCTGCTGGGATCAAGACAGCCTTATGCTCTGTAAACATGAACCAGAGGAGAGCCAGAGAGGTATGTTTGATTTGGGAGCAGCTCTTGGGAAGAGCAGGTGCTGAGGAGGGGATGCCCAGGGGCTTCTCCTGGTCTTCAGAATTGCCTGGTGGGGTGTCCTGTGTGGTCAAGCTGGCCCCGGGAGCAGAGAGCTGGGGAGGGCCATGCGCCACTTGGCTGCGGGGTCTTCTCGCCCCCTCCCAGCCCCACGCCACTCCAGGCAGGCATGGGCGCCACAGCGACCGCTCCTGCAGCCCTGTCGGTGCAGGAAGCTTCCGGGAGGCACACTGGGGCACCGGCTTTGTGGAAGCTGCACCCCCACCAGCCCTCGGGTCTCTTGGGCCCTGGTCACGTTGGATGGAGAGAACAGGTCTGGGATTTCTGTGCTTAAATTCTCTGTCCTTTGTCCTGGCAACAGGCTGGGCTCTCTCGCAAGCCCCCAGAATAGAAAGGAGGGTGATGGTGATTCCTTAGTGTCTGCCTTGGAGGGACCATCGCCGTGGGGAGAGGATGGAAGGCCGAGAACAGGGTCGGAGGAGGAGGCTCCTGTGAGGGAGAGGAGGAGTGAGTGAGGGCGGGGCTGGGGAGGGAGCGGCCAGCCTGGCCAAGCCACTCTATCCTGAGTCCCTAACGGGCCACCAGGCGCCACAGAGCCTGAGCCCCACAGTCCTCTGTTAGACCTTTCTGGGGCAGCTGGGGGAGTTTCTTCCAGTGACTCCGTGGGAGCAGGAGACAGGGAATGGAATGAGGCTCCATCCGGCTGCATTCTAAGTGGCATGGCCAAGGTAATTTTTTAAGTTCAGGAAGACAAACAGGCAAAGTGACACCCTGCGGTTTCCTGTGGTTGCTTAGCTCCAGGGCCAGGGGACAGAGGTCTGTCCCACTGTCCGAGCTCCACCTGTGTGTGGCGTAGCCTAGAGTACGGAGTCAGGAGTGAGATGCTTTTAAGAGGCAGGATAAGATCACAGAAAAGCCCCTCAAAAATCCCGACTTTGCCAGTCACCCGGCACAACTCACTTGTGCCAATGTGTCACCTTGGAAAAGTCCTTTAGCTTTTCTGAACATCATTTCTTTATCTCTGAAGCATAGACAGACCCTGTGGCCCACTTCCTCAGAGGGCTTTAAGGAAGCAAATAAAAGTAGCAACACTTATATGGGACTTATTATGTGCCACAGACTGTTTTTGGTGCCCTCAACGACCCACTTTACAGCTGAAGAAACTGAGGCACAGAGAAGTAAAGCACAAAAGCGAGAGGTGGCAGGCCTGGGAGCTGAAGTGGCTCCCAGCCTGTGTTCTTGCCATGAGCTGTGCTCACTGTGGAAGCCATGCTCGCTGGCGTGGAGCTGTGAGCTAGGTGTCCTCGTCCTGGCCAGCAACAAAGAGGGCCAAAGGGAAAGTGGCAACTCAGGAGGCTCGACCCGGGCGAGTGGGCCTAAATAGCAGCCCCCTGCAGTGGTACGGATGTCTCGGCCAGCACGACAGTAATACTGATGTGGCGTGAGTGAGGAGGTGTCAGGACAGTGATGCCTTCTGAAATGGTTGGTGGCAGAGGACTCAGCTGTGTGGGTGAAGGTGGCACCTGCGGACTTTCAGTCAGCACAACAGGAAGGGGACTTTGGCTACACCTCTTCTACTTTTTCCCACATTTTCCCTGTCCTCCCACAATTAAAGACGAAGAGGAAAAGCCTCCAGAGATTATGCTGCAGCCAACGCGGTATCACCCAGCCCAGTTCCCAGCCCTCTGGCCCCCCATACCTGCATCCGAGGCTCAGATCTCCACCGAGGGGTCCGTGAAGCCCTTCTTACCCTCATTCACCAGCACGGGCTTCTCTGTCCGTGTGTGCCACACCAGGATCTGTGTGTCCAGGGACACAAAACAAAGTGGGGCAGGTCCCTTGCCCTGCCACCTCCCCTGCTCCTCCCTCTCTGCCCGTGTTCCACCAAACTTTTGTCAGTTGTTCTTTATTTCTACCCACTCCTTGGTTCCTGCTGCTTGTACACGTGATACATTCAAAATACCTGTTGGCAACAGTAAGTCTAGAGTGACAGAAAATAGACAAGTCTCAGGATTTCCCAAGTGTGTGTGCATATGTGCGTGTGTGCCCACGTGTGGTGCGTGCGTGTGTGTCCAGCAGGGGGCCCGGAGCACCGCTTGTCTGAAGGAGGCTGTGACTCCCTGACAGCTATCTCTGCTGCCCTTGTGCCTTCCGTGGGGGGTGGGGGGCAGAGGGGGTTCAGAAAAGCAAGGCTATTGAGAGGCCTCTGTTTCTTTTCCCTTGACCTGTCGGGAGGCTCTGGTTCGACACAGAAACGCCTGCATCACTGTCATCAGTTTTGCATAGGGTCTTACCTTGGTGCAGTTGGCTGCTTTGGGCTCCAGGTCATTGAGGGTGACAAGTTCTCGAAGGAGGCTGCTTTCCTGGTAGCCTCCCTTCACGCCACGCAGCTTGAAGTAGGCCTGGCTTCGCTGTAGAATGAGCCGCAGGTTGACCGCAAATCCAGCCATGTCTATTGCAAATGGTCGGTGGGGGTCGAACACTGTCTTCCAGCCGACCACCTTCCCTGCCGCATTCACCCGTGGGGCCTCGTACCGCAGGCCACCGACAAAGGCCACAGGCCACACGGACACCCTTCTGGTGCTGCGCATCTGCAAGTGGGGGATCTAGAGTCAGGACACTGGGCCTGCTGATAGGAAATGACACCCGTGCCCATGGCAGGTGGAAGCAGTCCATGAACTCCGTGGGGATGGGCCATCTGAAGCATCCAGAGAGATGCCGTCCAGCCCTGCCCCCAGGCGTTGACTCTATGATGGGCACCTGCAGAAGAAGCTGCTCTAGGCAAGACCAGACCTCTCAGACCCGCAGATCTTCACCTTCTCAACAGACCCTGCTGCTGTTTTCTCCCTTGCACAAAACCTGTCTTCCCAGCCAGAGTCTGAAATGACTCCTCCCTCTCCTTCAGACTGACAGGGCCCATAAACCCCAGGGAAGCTCTGTTTCACCAGTGAGGTTTCTGGTAGCCACACTGAATGCTCCCCACAAAGCCCTCATTCAGACAGTGCCTCTAAGGCCAGGCCCATAGCTTAGGAGTGCCAAACACCACCGGTCTTGCCCTTACTGGTGGGGGACGCGGTAACCTGCACTGACGTCTGCTCCCTTTCCTTGGTGCTCTGTGGTCTGCCCCGCTCCCAGCCTGGCAAGTCCCTTCCCGGATTTCCTCCCGTATGAGTGCTCCTGCTGCAAGCCCTCCCCAGGAAGCCCCACCCGCGCCTCTACTCCGGGCGACAGAGGCCCCGCACCTCCTCGAAGAGCTCCAGACTGTAGGTGTTGTCGTCGTCGGCGAAGTACACCACGCCGGGCTGGCTGGAGTTGCGCGGGAAGGTCTCGCGCAGCCAGCGCAGGGCCAGGTTGCGCTGCATGGTGCCCCGCGGGATACGCGGGTCGCGGGCGTCGCCACGCAACTTGTAGTTGCGGGGCGTCTCCACGTGCAAGTGCGTGTAGTTGAGGCCAGTGTCGCGCAGCAGGCGCGCGGTCAGTGGCGTCCGGCGCGGCGCGTCCTCCACTACCAGCCAGTGCAGGTTGGGCACGTGCAGCAGCGTGTTGGCCATGCGCGTCAGCTCGGCCTTCTGCACCGGGCGGCTGTAGGTGGGCGTCACCACGTGGATAGTGGGCAGAGTGTCTGACCACGGCGGAGGCCGCGTGTAGACGTACTCGGTGCGCACCACCTCCACGATGTCGCGGTCAGACATGCAGTACTCCCTAGGGTCCGCGCCCAGCGGTGCGTCGCGCCGGGGGTCACTGCCTTCATCTGCAGAGTTGGGAGATGGGCGTGTGGGGACGGGAGCGCCCGCCTGGGTCTGGCCTGAGATGCAGGGCTCAAGGCCACCCACCCTGTCAAGATCATCTCCTGGCCCCTTTGCGGGAAGGGCTTCAGGCCCCCGCCTCCTCCCCTACCCTGTTAGTGCTAAGGTTGAAATCTGCATCCTGGGAATTCTCATAGAGATTTGTCTTGTTCTGACAGGGATGACACAGAAATACCTCTAACTTTTCATACAGAAAAATAACATTTGCAGCCCTGTAGTTATGAGTGCAGTTGGCCATATTCCAAGATTGCACCCTCAGTTCCTGAATGTATTGTGTTTTATCTGAGAATCCGTAGCACCCTAGGGCCTTCCTCATCTGGCCAGAGCTGACCACACCGCTCTGCACAGGGCTGGGCTGGCCCCGCACAGCAGCACCGCCACGCTGCGGTGTGGATGTCGCAATGCCTGAGGGCAGGGTTAGTGCCGTTGTGGCTGCAGTGCACTGTGGACTTCAAAGGAGCCTGAGAGGCT
This sequence comes from Cheirogaleus medius, assembly GCA_008086735.1. NCBI lineage: Eukaryota > Metazoa > Chordata > Mammalia > Primates > Cheirogaleidae > Cheirogaleus > Cheirogaleus medius. Next base: position 1,328,590 of record VBSM01000639.1, on the reverse strand, counting down.
GGCTTGCCCTAGATTTTCACAAGCCTTTTAGTCAAGTGGGGCCTTTCCCCTCCTGGCCTTATGTAATCAAGTCTTTGAATCTTAGTGCAGAACTTCATATTTAACTACTGCATTTTATTCCAGTGGCTTTTGCCATAGTTGTGAGTTCCTCCTCTCCTTTCTGTCTGAAGGACGTATGCACCAATAATGGTCTGGCCCCTACTGCCCTACCTCAGTGGAGGGTGGCAATGGTCAGAGGACAGACCTAGACATTTACATGCTTAGGCTCAGACCCTGCCCAGTTCTGTCGTTGCTGACTATATGCCTTTGAGCAAGTTGCGAAGCTTTTGGTGCTTTGATTTCAGTGACTGTAGAACTAACGTAGCATCTACCTTATCGAGTTATGTGGATTAATGAGTTGATACCCATCAAGGGTCAGGGCATTGCGAGGCACAGTTATGGTCAGTTCATCATGTGTGGAAGGGCAGTGACCAGCCCCACTTCCTCATGGCTTCTGGCAGTTATGAAAGAATGAAATGGACAAGTCACATGAAAGAGTAGGAGCATGGTCCCGGGGAAGATGCACCAGCCACTCTGTTTCCTCCCTCTGTCCTGGCACTGTCATTAGCAGCATGTAGGTATATGAGGTGCTTGTGTGAGGCACCCGCAGGCGAACCCAGAAGGAGACAAGGCTAAGGGCACAGTATGACACATGGCAATAGCTGGGGCCAGTGACCCAGGCCCCAGACAGGGTGCTGGGAGGGGGAGGGGACCAGCACAAATGCAGCTGATTAAGGGGGATTATTTCAAGGAGTTTTAAGTCAAACTGTGCGAAGAGAGCAGGGCTGAAGAAAGAGGGGTGGGTGTCCAGGATTCTGACTTGGATGTAAGGTTTAATTTACCCTGCAGTCAGTAAGATTTTGGAAACCAAGGCCTGAGGAGGAGATTTAGAGTCATTTTGCCCAAGCTCTCTTCCACCGAAATCATCCCAAGCATGTGGGAGACCTGTGCCCTGGGAAAGTTCCCCACATACTAGGACTCAGCCTCAGCCTGTGCTCTGCCCTTGCCACTGGCTTCAGGACTTCTGCAACTTTGAGTCATAATGGCCTCCTGGCGACCCTGGCTTCACTTAATGACAGCTTTCATTCTGTCCCTCTTGGCATGCTCTGGAGAGACAGAATGCCAAGTCCCTATCCTTAGGCACTACCATCAGTGCTTAGCAAAACAGCCTGATGTCTTCAAACCTAGAACTCTGCCAAGAATGCAATCGACACACTATTATGTCACTTTATATATAGTCGTTCTAACCCCTCTAAAATGATGTAGGATAACAATGATTCTAAACTGATAGGCATCAAAAAGAGGCATTGGAGTTGGAAGGATGATGTCAGGAGAGAGGCCCCAAGTGCCCAGCACTGAGCAGTGAGGATGTAGCCATCTTGGGCTTGGCCCTTCCTCATGGAAGCTTCTGGAACTGCTGGGGGGGGGGGTTGCAGGACCTGACATTTGACTGTGTGGAGCAGCACAGCTTCAGGCTGCGATCTCTGGACACTGCCTACATCCTGGGGTTACAGGCCACTGTGTATTCCCAGGTGCCACCCCACCTATCTCTCTCGCTGGGATGGGTTTGGGAGCCTTCCTGTGCTGTCACTCTCCCTATGATATGTGTGATACCATGCACATCACGGTGGGAGAATGCCTGCTTGAAAGTGTTGAATCTGTGCATGTGTGGCCTGGGGGCAGGGGCAGAAGACAGCATGAGAACAAGGGCCAAGGACTGAGCAGTAGCCCGCTGTGGGGCACATGGAAGGCTGGGGGTATAGGGAGCTTGGCGTGAGAAGGACAGCAACCTCAGAACTCAGAGCCAGGAGAAGGTGGCTCTATCCCCAGTTCTACTAGTTCTTCTTGGGACTCTCTCTCTTTCCAGCCCTATTTCCACCAGGTAGGACTAGACCAAGGTTTGCTAAGCAGAAAAAGAGGAGCAAACAACATGCTCTCCTGGAAAGGCTTTAAAATGCAGTACAGGTCAGAAATCCTATCCCACTCCCAGCTAGTGCTGGGTGGTTGGTCTCTATACGTGTGTGCACTAATTTTGTTTCTTTTTAAAATTTTTTCTGTATTTTATGACGCTATAACATCTTGGGGCCTTGAAGATCTGGGGAGGGACTGCCCCTCCGAGGGCTAGCTAATTCCTAGAGATAGTAAACAACTTGCCTGCAAACATACCTTTCACATGCAACCTAACCAATCCGGAGCCCACACCCTACCACCTCCTTTGTGGACCTCTCACACCCAAGCCAATAAACTACCCTTCCCTAAATCACCCAGGGCCAGGTACAACACAGTTAGAAACCACCTGTGTACCCTACATCACACAAAAATTATTCAAACTAATTTTGAGCTTGCTCAGCTGCTTACTGTGCCTTACTGTTTCCTTCCTGTAAACACCACACCCATGGCTTTGCCCATGCCTGCCTCCCACTCTTTCCACCTCCTGACTGACCCAGTCTTCCCCACGTGCCCCCACGTGGCATGGTGTGCCCCTCCTCCTGGGCATCTCTTTAACAGTGCATGTGGCAGCTTCAGCAGACTCCCAAAGGGGCCCAAGACTCCACAAAGGGCAAGATCGTGGCCTTGGTGACCCTATGGTTCCTCCCTGCTGTTTGGTGAGCAAGAACAAGAGCCCCTGCACATTAGCTGTGGCCACTGTCATCACTGAAGCCCCGCTAGGGGTGGGCCGGCGGCTCACCCTTGTGTACGGCGAGCAGGGGTGCAAGGGTGCTCTGGTGCCACACGGTGATGAGCAGCGTCCAGGGCAGCACGATGAGGACGACCGCAAGGATGTCCCGTCTCTTCGGCATCTCCAAGGCTGGCTGCACCCACGGCTCCTCATTACCTGAGTGGCGGTAAGGTCAGGAGAGGGGCGGCCACAGGGGAGAAAAGAACAGGCATGGGCCGGGCTGGCCAGGCATGGAGACAACACAGAAGCCGAATGTTGGCTAGCAGATCTTACCAGCGCTCACAACCCACCCATTGCGGAAGCAGGTTTGGAGAGTCCGGCCCGAATGGAGTCTGAGAAGGAGTGGCTGTCCGGGGCAGGGTCAGGAACCCTGGGAGGTGGACACCTGCAAGAGAGAGCAGAAGAGGATAGCCAGAGACCTGGGCATGGGGACGGGCGCCCAGCAGGCTGGCCCTGCTCTGGGATGTGCAGCGTCGGGTTTCATAACGCAGCCTCAACTGTCCGTCTCCGAGGCCCTCTTCTGCCTGTCTCTTGGGTGGAATGGCGTCTGTCCTTCTCATGGGCACAGGGACATGGCACAGCTCCATGTATGAGGGTCAGTAGGGTGCAGGGGTAAAAGGCGCAGTCCTTGGAGACACCTGGCTTCAACTCTGCCACCCACAGGCTTTATGACCTTTGCTCAGTTAGGTCAACTCTCTGTGCCTCAGTTTTCTCATCTATAAAATGGGGTACTGTGCCTACCTAGCTCACAGGCTGGTCTCTAAATTAAATGAGGTAATACCACGAAGCCCTCAAACTTTAGCTGCTATGCTGTCCAAATATTTGGACCCACATGGTTCCCTTCAAAGCCTAGATAAAGGGGCCAGAATTCAGAGGAGTCTTCTGAGGACAGAGGGAAGACGTGTGAAGGATCGGTCCGGGGAAGAAATGCCGTGAAAGCCTTCCTTCCCCAGTGTCTACAGGAAATTCTTCTGTGGCACAGCTCTGTGCAGGGACACATCCTCGGAGGCCCCGCTCGCTGCCTGCTCCAGCCCCAGCTAGCCTGTGCTCGTCATCTCTGGCAGAGTCTAGAGCCATGGCTGAGGAGGACTTTTGGCTCCCCAGTTTTGGAAATAGCGTGCTTTCCTCTCCTCATCGGGTCCTCTCTCTAGGTGGTTCTGATGCCCTGGGGAGGCCCACTGAGGAGCACTGTGGTCTCCTGGTACGGCCAGCATCCCCCAGCCCAGCCCTTACCACCAAAGGCCCACTCTGTCCCCAGAGTGTCCTGCCCTCATTCTCTGGGGAAGGGAAGCACCACTGGAGTTTAATGTCACAGGCAGGGACCAATGGTGGGGACATGTAGGAGGGAGCCCTCATTTTGTCCCTGTGTGTACTCTGTCCCCTACAAACTCCTCCTCATTGGTCCAGCAAGTGACAGAGCTCAGCATCTCTCACCAGGCAGGGACCTGCCTGGGGAGGCTAGGCCTGGCCAGGGCTGCAGAAATGCCTGGGAAGAGTTCTGTGTTCTCAGAGACCCCTCAAGGAGCTTTCTCAGATCCTCGGCTTTGGTGAGGGTTCTGATTCTGGGAAGCAGAAAGCCCAGGAGAGAAGGCGAGCGCCATGCCAGCTCAGTCCACCCAGGCAAGCCCACGTGCTGAGTACGTTCCTGCTCTCGCTCCTTTTCCTCTGGGCAGCCTCTTTGTCCTGCCACCCCCCCGTCCCTGGGCACCTGCCCCATCTCCCATTTGTCCGCGTGGGCTGTAGATAACAGCAAACTGTCCTGCAATGGTCACGATGTCCTAAGACGGTGCTGGACACGTCACATACCTGCCCCGTGCAGCGCTCGCAGTCACCCTGTGTGGCAGGGGCTAGCTGCTGTGATCCCTGTTTTACAGCTGGACTCACCGAGGCCAGAGATGGTGAGGAACTTGCCTGAGGAGCCAGAATGAAATCGAGGCCATATACACTGTCACCAGGAGTGTGGGATGAGAGGTCTCAGGCCCCTAAGCCCCCAGAACCTGGGCCAGGCGCAGGTGGCCAGGGGACACACGCAAGCCAAATGCTGTCTCTGGCCTGGACTAGCACCACTTCAGAGCCACCTTCCTCTGTGGCAGCTGCCTCCACTGCAGGGTCCCAGCACCTGCCTGGGGGCTGGAGCAGGAAGGAGGGGCAGGAAGGAAACCGGGAAGGATGGAGGCGCGGGAGCAAGGGCACCATAGGGAGCGTTCTGATCCCATCCAGTCTTTTTGGTCAAAACATCCATGAGAGGAAAGGGAGGGGGAAAGAGGGAGAAAAGCTCTAAAAATAAACTTAGCAATAAACCCAGTTGTGCATTAATTACTCTGGAAGCCATTATGGCTTGAAAACCCCATAACTTTAATGGAGGCTATTATAAGCATAGTAGCAAAATCGAGGAGCTAATTACCAGGCGGTTATTAAGCAGAACACAGAGCGCCCCAGCCCTGGGGGGAGCCAGCTGGCCAGCAGGGGGCGGGGCGTGGGAACCGGTGCCTAGTCTGGGGGGCCTGGGGCGGGTGGTGGGGCGCACACACCCCGATCTGCAGCCGAGTCTGAGATGGGCTGCAAGGGTGACCAGTGTCGGTGACTCTCCACAGCCTGCGTCTGCCTCGGGTAGAGGCTTGGCCACGCCCGCGAGAACCCAGGGACAAGAACCCAGGGGCAAGAGTGGGGGAGAACGGGGTGCTGGAGGAAGAGTAGGAGCATGTGAAGGGCGCCTCTGGGTGAGACAGGAAGAGGTGTGTGCAGCTGTGAACGAGCCGGGCCCAGGACTGCTGTGGTCACGACTGCCACCCTGACACTTGGCACTCGGGTCTGTGACTGACCCCGTCACTGGCATGTCTCCCTCAGCAGTGTGGACCCAGGAGGCCCCACCCCGTGCTCTCAGAGCCTCTGGTGGACAGAGAGAGGCTGCACTGCAGCGGGACGGGTGTGGCCCGGGAGTGCGATCACTGCACGGGCCGCAGAAGCTGGGTCAGCACGCAGAGGTCAGAGGGCGGCAGCCTGGCCTTGTCCTGGTCCTCATCTTTGAAGTGTGGAGGTCAGGTTGGAAGACCGCTAACGAATTTCCAGTTCTGCTACTGTAGCAGCTTGAGGTTAGGACAGTCAGGGCTCCGTGAGGATGAAGAAATGTCTGACCTGAGAGAGGTGGGGCTCAGGTGACATCAACGGCCAGAGGGACAGCAAGAGGGCCAGCATCACACTGCCCGTGGGACGGAGCCGTGACTAGGGGTCAAGAAGCCCGTGGAGGTTGGCCTTGTCTGGGAAGACCTCTCTGCAGGAATTTGTCTGAGAGTCAGGGTGTCATGGGCTGTGAAGGAGACCAGGTGCCTGGGACTCGGGCGGAAGGCTCGGACCGGCCCAGGCTGGAGCGGAGCACGGCTGGAGTGGCCGGGCCTGGGAAAGCCAGGCATGTGCGAGGTTCCTTCAAGGCTGGCTGATTCTAAACACACAGAAAGTCTTTCTAATGAGCCTGCGGTGTTCAAGCGAAAGCCTCATCAATGCCCAAGGCCCCAAAGAGGGGGCTTATTTAATTTCAGTCCACAAATATTAATTGAGCATTTGTGGCGGGCAAGGCACTGCGTTAGATCCCCAGCAATGTGGGAGAGGAAGCTCTCCCAGCCCGGAGGGAGGAGAGGCTTCACACGCCCGCTCCAGCAGCTGATGTGTGCTGCGCACAAATGTGCCCGAGATCGTGTGTGCGCGCGTGTGTGACAGAGATCGGTTGCAAACAAGCTCAGGAACCATCCAGGCCACTCCTCTCTGGAGGGTAATAAAAGCCTTTTTACCCAGTAAGATTGGGAACAGTAGTTAATTGATTAGTCAAAAAAGTCCATTACGGTGAAGAATCTTTCAAAATGATACATACACGTGACACATTTCAATGTAAGTAACTTTTGAAGAGCCAGTTGTTCAATAAATGATGTGTCCCCATGATTGCGCAGTACATGGTCATTTTTCCAAAATCCAACTCCCCACTGCTGGCTCCCCTATCGACGCAGGGCCAGGGAGGTCTGCGCTGACCTTTTGACACCAGGCTCCCCTAGCACACCGCCTGGAGCTCCAGTTTTCATTTCTTTAGAGTGATTTGAGAACCGAAGGGCATCTGCTGAGCAATCTGATGAGTGCAGTACCCTTTAGAATTCTTACAACTTTTCCCCGCCAATCTCCACCTAATCCAAAGAACTTTTCTCCAGATTAGTCTTATGAAATTTTCAAAGAAGCAACACTTAATTTCAACACATTATCTCAGCAGTTTGCATACGGTTCCATGACGACGTTAGCAAGCGGGCTGGGAGCAGACGCCGCTGACTCTGGGGTAGTGGGGCCCAGCGGTGCGGGCAGAGGGGTGCCCAGCATCACACAGGCTCTGGTCAGTGCTCCCGACCAGATGGAGAACACCGGGCAATCTGCTGAGTGGATCGAGGACAGGCTGGGTGAGAAAGCTTCTGCTGTTCATACCCGGGAGCCTGAATGCGCAGAGAGGGAGGCACAGACTTTGTCCCACAGATCCGCAAGAGCCCCTAATGGGATCAAGGGATTAGTATTGACTCTGCAGGCGCTGCTCAAAGCCCAGTGCCAGAGCTCGTCAGCGCCCAGTCGGGTCAATCCATACCTCATTAACTTAGCCCCGGGTCTACTGCCCAGCACCGCTGCCACCCAGGCCCGCCACAGCCTTGCTGCGGGGCAGGACACAGGCATGGACCTTGTGTACACACCGACCCCCCGAACACACAGGGTGTCCAGGGAGCCACTCTGCTCAGGCCTCTTAATCCTTGTCCTCTGCCCTTGCTCCTGCTCCCCAACAAGGCAGGGGGGCCCTATAGCAGATTCCACTCTGAATCCTACATCGAACCAGTAAGATGTCCTTTCCTGTACAGCCCAGGCCTCTGATCTCCACGGCAGCCCTGTGAGGTAGGCAGGGAGGTCTCATCTCCATTTTGCATGTGAGGACACTGAGGCTCAGACGGGCTGTGTGACAGGCCCAGCGTCACAGCATGACATGCCAGCGGAGCTGCTCAAACTCAGGCCTTGGACCCTGGATCCAGCGTGCCTCCCATGCCCACACTGCTGCCCCCTGCAGACCCAGCGCTTGCCTCCCAGCCGTCCTGGCCCACCCTTGGGCTCACCCACTGGGCACTTCTGCCCCAGGGCCAGAGCTCCCTGGCCTTCCTGGGTCCCCCCTGCACTGCCTACCTCGTTGGTCAGGCCGTGTGCCTCCAGGAAGGGGCTCCCCATGCCCTGCTGTCATGGTGCAGCATGGAGCAGGAGAGGAGGGCGAGGCCCAGCATGTGCAGATCCTGCCGCAAGCCTGGCTCACTGCTGGCTCACAATTGTGGGTACTTCTGATAGGAAAGGCAGCGTGGATTCCAGATCTTACACCAACTTGTTCCTTTCTAATTGGAAAAACCAAGCCAAGGACTCAGGCAGAAGAAGTACTCATTCAGTTCACACTTGGCATAAGGAATACTTTAATGCTGCGGACCCCAAGCCCCGGGCAGCAGAATGGTACTGGTCCGTGGCCTGTTAGGAACCGGGCCGCACAGCAGGAGGTGAGTGGTGAGCAAGTGAAGCTTCATCTGTATTTATAGCCACTCCCCATGGCTCGCATCACCACCTGAGCTCTGCCTCCTGTCAGGTCAGCGGTGGCATTAGATTCTCATAGGAGCACAAACCCTACTGTAAACTACACATGCGAGGGCTCTAGGTTGCGGTGCCTTGTGAGAATCTAATGCCTGATGACCTGAGGTGGAGCTGAGGTGGTGATGCTAGTGCTGGGGAGCGGCTGCAAATACAGATTATCATTAGCAGAGGTTTGACTGAACAATAAATGTAATGTGCTTGAATCATCCAGAAACCGTCCCCCCAGCCCCTCCCTGGTCCATGGAAAAACTGTCTTCCATGAAATTGGTCCCTGGTGCCAAAGAGGTTGGGGACCTCTGCTTTAACACTTTGGTTTGCCTCCAGCATCAGAAATGTAACTCATCATTTTTTTTTCTTTTTAGGTAATTCTTTTGTTTTTCTTTTTTTTTTTTTTGTTTTTCAGAAATAGCCCTTGATTTAGTTTAGTACTCTGTAAGCGACAGTCCATTCTGGTTCACTGCAGGAATTTGAACAGAATAGGATATTGGCCCCAGCTGGTTTCTCGGATGTTTCCTGAATCATGCAGCTGGTGGTCTCCAGGCACAAGTTCATCCACCTACCCCAGAGCCCCCATGGAGGAGGCCCTGAGAATGAGAATCAGGTGCTTCATTGTGGTGACACCACGTGTTGCTGCTGTCTGCTGGGGCAGGCTCGGGTGGCACATCAGTGCACACGGGACCCACTGCATGGAGCAAGGAGAGCTGGGGAGGGAGTGGCAGCCAGGCAGGTGGCTAGTTGGAGGACACTGTCCTGAGGGTGTGCTGTGGGCAGTTGGACAATGGCCGGCCGGGCTTGTGGAGGACCCCAAGGGACAAGCCATCCTGCGGCAAGTTATGATGGGTGCTGTTCCATGGCTGAGCAGAGGAAGAGATTAAGCAGGAATGTGCTGGCCACTGAAAGGACAGTGGTGGAACAGCCACGTCTACTTGGCTCCTTCCTGTATGATGGGGACCTACTGAGGGTCACGCCTGTCTGCAGGGCTTGCGAGACTGGGGAGCAGTCCCTGCAAAGAGCCCTACAGCCCAGCCTGGGGCCGGGAGAGAGGTTTGGTCTCGGAAGTCGCCGCCTCCCCCACCTCCTCTGCCCTCCTTACTTGCTATCTTTCCAACCGTGCCCTAGGCCCATTTCAAACACCAGGCCAGCTTGCAGAAGGGACCATCACTACTCCCAGGACAAGTGTGTTCATTTTCTATTGTTTTCTAACAAATTGCCACATACTTAGCCACTTAGAATAAGCACTCGTTTGCCCTCTGCAGTTCCCATGGGGCAGGAGTCCAGGGTCTCACGAGGCTGCACAGAATTGATTGGCTGGGCTGTGTTCTTATCTGGGGGGTTGACTGGGGAGGACCCAGGCTCACTCGGGTTGCTGGCAGAATCTGGGGCACCAGGGCTGAGGGCTGCGGCTTCTTGCTGCCTGGTGGTTGGGGGTTGCCTCAGCTCCTGGGGCTGCTTGCAGAGCCTTGCCACATGGCTGTCCCCAACAGGGCCACTTGCTTCATCAAGCCAGCAAGGAGGGAATCTAAAGCCAGTCTGCTAACAGACAGAGTCTTACATAACACAGCGTAATCATGGGAGTGATGGCCTATGGCTTTTACCACGTTCTGTTGGTTGGAGGCTAGTCATGGTGCCATGCACACCGCAAGGGAAGGTTACACAAAGGCATGAGCACTGGATGTCAGGACTGTGGGGGACACCTGAGAGTCTGTCCCCCACACCAAGGCAGATGGGCCACATCTAGCCCTCAGCTCTTTGGCCCCTGCCTAGCTCCAGGATCCTGAGGGTGACAGTGGGGCCCAGCCAAAGTCACAGCCTCCTGCCCATCTCCCTCCTGCCCCTTTACTCTCCCCTGTCCCAGAAGAGCATGCTGGGCCCCAGGGTTGACAGCTTCACACACACTCTACTAGGCTCTCCTCTGCTGTGTGACTTTGGCAAGGTGAGCTCTCTGGGCCTTGGCTTTTCCATCAGTAAAATGGGAATAAAAATAGTGCTTTCCCCCACGAGCTTGTGAGGATGATTAGGAAAAAAATCAGTGTAAACTAATCCTCACAGGTGCCGATTAAGAGAAGCTGCTGTAATTGTCAATCTCACAGCCTGGGGCCCTGGGATGGGTCTGTTTGGCCTTGCTTCCTCCAGCGGCTGCAAGCCACAGCCCCTGACAGCCCCATGTCCCCTTGAAAGCAGAGGCAGTGAGGAAGAGAGGGCTGGGATAGTCAGAAGGACAGCTCCTTCCTTTGATTTCTCTTGGCCTCAGTTTCCCCATCTTCAGCATGGAGCTGCTATGTCCCTTTTGTTGTCTGGCATGTCCCACCATGACCTTAAAGACAACACATCTAAGATCCAACCAGTATCTTTCTTCCCAGAGCAGCCCTCACCCAAGCCTCCTTTCTGTCATTGTCTCGGTGGCCAACGTGGACCGCGGGCTCTTCCTGCTCCCTTCTCCCTGCATCAGCTGGGCCTCGGCTCCTTCAGTGGCCACCCCAGGCCTGAGCTCTGTCCCTCGACACTGGTCCAGGTCAGAAGTTTACCTGCAATGGTTCCTCGTGTGATCTCTCTGGCACCTGCCTTCCCTCCTCAATTCAGAATCCACTATTGCCACGGCCACCACACTGACTCGCTCATGCTCAGAATCCTGTGCCTTTGCTGACTGGACTCGGCCTGGCATCCAGGGCTTGCTGCCCTCTGCCACATCCCCAGCCCTGCATGCCCTCCTGTTTCCTCGTCACCCTCTGCCCTCTAGTCTCTGCCCTGTATGTTCTGGCACGGTTCCCTTCTCCTTACCTTGCAGAGAGGGGCCTGCCGTGGCCCATGCCAGGGAGTAATGCCTCATTCCCACCCAGAGCCAGGGGCGGGCCCAGACCCAGGGAGAGAGGTTTTTGAGTCAAGATGCCCAAAGAGCAAGCCAGGCCTGGCCCGTGAAGATAGGCTTCCATGTCATTTGCTTCCAGCTGTCAACCTGCTTCCTCGCCGTGGCTTCTGAGCCCCACCTGCTCCTCCGTGTCAGGCCTTGGCCATGCCCTGGCATGTGTGGGAGCATGTACCCGGGCCTGAGTGGCTGTCATGGGGCCAGGTCTGTGGAAGTCAGAGTATCAGTTTGGTCACTGTGCCCTACTCCCTGTCGTCATCACCCTCTTGAATCTGGCAGTCTGGAGGATGTAGTCTGGCAAAGGCAGTGCAGGCACCTGTTCCCCCAGCCTCCCAGATGTGCTGTTTGGAATTTGACTCAGGAAAATGGCTGGGGTTGAGTGTTCCATTCTGACAACTCATCGAGGCCATCCTGGCAAACCACAGAGTCTCCCCACCCCGAGTGACTTCACAGGGAAGCTGGCTCTCTTCTGGACACACATGTGCATGCACGTGTGCTCAAGGTCAGCACTCCATTGAATGAGCACACGTGTGTTCGTGGGTACGTGTATGCATGGCCCTCGACCGGGTTTGGGTTATTACTCCTGAGCCCTGTGGGCAAATCCCGTGATTTGGTCTCTGTTCAAATAAAAGATTATCTCATGTGCCCTTGGCACCCAGCAGCCTCCAGTCCTGGAATATCGATGGGATGACGCAAGAGGCCAATGCCTGTCTCTGCAGAGCTGAGCTTGCTGGGGCAGCCGCTCCTCAAAACTCCTGGGAACACAATGGCTCAACTCACAGTGATGTGTGGCTTCCAAAAGGATTTCACACTGCCTACCTCATTAATGATTAAACTCTTGTTCTTGTGTTACAGATGAAGAAACTGAGTCACAAGGCGGTTGAGTGAGTGTCCCAGGTGTCCTTGGTCCACTTAGAAAGCAGCATATCTGCACCCCTGTGCTCCTCTGGGTAGCGGTGGCCACATAGGGCCCTGGCCATGCTCTGTCCCACCTCCCTGGGCTGAGGGATGCTGCTGTCCCCCTACTAGGACACTCTCCTGCCTGTGGGCTTTTGCTAGCTGGGTGAGGCCAGTGGGGCAGGAGAAGGCTCAGCAAATTCTGCTACCAGACCAGCAGCAGGGGTGGGTGGGGCAAGACACAGAAGCTGCTGCTGTCAACTAAACAGCACAGCAAGGGTGGCATGACCCCTCCCTCTGCCAGGCTGCTCCGCAGTGGCAGAGAACAGTCCAGAACCCAGAAAGACTCTGATACCCATAGAATCATGGTACTCTGGTCAGCACCCACGGCATCGGGCAGCTTTTCTAACAGATCCCTCCTTCCCCAGGACGAAGCGGTGTGGGGGCTTGGACCCCCTGGAAAGCAGGCACATCGGCATGCATGACATGTATGACAGACACGGTGGCCTGGGGAGGGCAGACAGACCGCATGTGGGGAGTCTGGTGCCCTGCCCCTCGCAGGCCTGCCACAGTCTACAAAGCACTGGCACCTGTACTTTCCTGCTGCAGCCTCAGGGAAGCTCCCTTAAGTGGGCACTGGTTCTGCCACCCTGGGAAACTGAGGTTTGGAACTGAAAGGCTATGCTACAGTTGGACAGTGGGCTGTCCTGGTGCTCTGACACTGATGGTTGCTGCTTCCCTCCCCAACCCATGCACAGGTTGGTCCTGTGTCCCTGCCAAGCACTCAGGGAAGGATCGGGGATTCTAGAAGGTCACATGTCCCCTTTTCTCTTCTCCTGCCTCCAGAGCTGTCAGAGCAGCTAGGGTCCAGCTGTTGCCAGCGAGGGTCCAGGGTCAGCTTGCACCGGGCACTGCCACTTCCTGCCTCTTCTACCCTGGATGCAGTCTCGGGCTCCTGGAAAACTTAACTCTCACCAACTCCCACCTCTGAGGCTCCCCATCTCCCTCTGTTCTGCCTGCCTGCCCCTAAGGTCCTTCCTCTGGGGCATCAGCCAGCCAACCCCACCGCCTGGACAAGAAACAGTTAACACAACGAGTTGGAGGGGCTTGGGTGGGAGGGCACAGCCTGAGAACGCTGGGGGAGGAGGGGTGCAGCACGTGTCCCCAGCACAGCAGCTGTGGACGTGATGAATGGAGGGTCCCTAAATCTCAGTCCTCCGACGGCAGATTATGCTGACACTATCTATATGTTTCCTGGGGCCGTTTATTACACAGTGAACAGCAGGGTGGCTACGGATCACCGATCGATCGCCCAGATGGAGCCAGAACGTCACAAAGGCACATGCATAAGGCACGCTTGCCACATACCTGGGGGCTCTCCAGGGTCTCCTGGCTTCCTCCCCCCAGGCGTATTTCTCTCTCAAGGCCCCGGGAAGGCAGCGGGGCAGGGCTTGGGTTGCAGGCATCCCTTCCTGGGTCTGTACGGCTGCCTGGGAAGCGTGTTCTCTCCCTGAAGGTCCCTCCACCTGCTGGCAACCAGGCCAGGGACTGTCATCCTGGGGCTTCACTCACGGGGCTGAGGATGCTCAGGCAGCACTGGACAGAGGAAGGCGGCACCCAGAGGCCCGACTGGACACCCTATGAGGGAGGCTCCTTCCTTCTCTGCTCCTGCACCCACTGAGCTCAGACATGCTCCGAGTGGAAGGGCAGGGGGAGAACACTCAGCGCTTTCTGCTCCAGGCCTGGCACCAAAGAACCTGTTGACTGCATGAAAGGGTAAAGAAAATGTGGCACACATCTGCAGTGGGATATCCCTCAGCCTTACAAAGGATGGAAATCCACCTGGATGAACCTGGAGGGCATTATGCTGAGAGAAGCCACTCACAAAAGCACAGACACTGTAGGATTCCATTCACATGAGCATCTAGAATAGCCAAATTCGCAGAGGCAGGAAGCAGAACGCTGGGTTCCCTGGGCTGGGATGAGGGCAAAGTGGGAGGTGTTTAAAGGGCGCAGAGTTTCCGGCTGGCAAGATGACAAGCTCTGGAGATCTGTCTCACAACAAACGCCGACATCCTTACCACCTCTTAACCGTACACTTAGAAACGGTCGAGATGGTACATTTTATGTTATGTGTTTTTTACCACAATAAAAAAAGAGCCTGCCGTTCATGGAAGGTCAGGTTAGGTGCTGTCCCTGAGACACAGGGCCCGCCCGCTGGGGGAGGGGTTCCGGGCTTCCCTGCTGTGTGGGGCTGGGTTGGCGCCTGTGTGTGGTCACAGGTGGCCGCTTCGTGCACTTTCCGGGCGCTGTCATTTGGAGTGACAGGGACAGGGTATGCTGGGGGAAGCCCCCCACAGATATTCCAGGGGTGCTGCTGGGAGGAGTGTGCACCCCTCGCGCATGGCAGCCTGCAGCCATCCCCCCCCAGGCCTGGGAGCGGCGAGGCAGAGAGTGGCTGGGACACTTGTTCCGAGAGGTAGATTTATATGTGGGAGAAGAAGTTAATATTGACAAGTGATAAGTTAGGAGAGCAATACTTCAGCTTAAGTTCAGAAACTCTCTGACGGAGAAAGAAAATAACATGCCCAGAGGCTGTATGTCAACCTAAGCAGGCTGGCGGAGCGAGGTCCTGCCAAGATGGTCAGTCATGGTGTGGGCACCGGCTGGCGGGTCCCCTGGCCTCTGTGGGCTCAGAGCCCCCTCACTTCCCCAATGCAACAGGGTCTGTGGATGAAAGGAAGGCCGGGGAGGGAGAGATGGAGAACCAATGGGAGCTGGTGGGAGGGGCGCAGGGAACTGAACATACACCTGCAGACCCTCAACATGGCTAGTGGGGCTGAGTTACTCCATTAACCGTGCAGGGGCACAGCCCTAACACCGCTGGGAACTGGGACTTATCTTCAAGGGTGTCAGGACAGTGGAATGGGGATGTAGCTGATGGCGATCCCTGGATTGCCTCAGGCTTATGAACGCACCTCCAAGGGGACCCCCACTCAGCTATGGGGACCCAGAGGGCTTCAGGTCTGGGCTAAGTAGGAGCCCGGCAGCCTCAGAACCCAAGTCTTAAGCCACTCAGAGCCCCTGACAGCTCACCCCACCTAGTTATTTCCAGGCTGACCTTATTCCTTTGGTCAGAGTGTGCATGGACACAGGACAGCAGGCTAATGATTCACTGATTTAATTAAAGTTTGTATGTATTTTTAATTCATCGCCTGTGGCCTCGAGGATCTGACCTTCCCAAGGGCCCTGTCAGAGATAGTTTAGGTTGGTCGTCCGGGCCCAGCTGTCTGAGAGAGAAGAGAGAAGGCTTGTCCCCTCCTGGACGAAGGCCCCTACCCAGGGGAGGTGGCTCCTGCTGGCCCTGCACATCTCTGTCTGCCAAGAGGACAGGTGTCCCGCCAGAGAGGGGCTGGGGTGCTGGGTCATAGTCTAGGATGGGCCCTAAGTCGCCGTGCGGCCTCGGACAAGAGTGGGCTGCTCTGCGCCTCTGTTCCCTCAACTATGAAAAGAAGGGTGTTGCCAAGAGTCACAGAATCCTACTTCTGGGAGAAGCCTCGCAGGCCAGATAGTCTGGGGTGTCTGTCTCTAGTCTGTGGCCGTTGATGGAAAATTCCTGCTCCTCAGACAGTCCCCTTTCCGCTTCCACCCCTGGCAGCCTAGCAGGCCCCTTGCTTTCGCCTCTCTCTCCTGGGCGCTTTTCGGAGAGCTTCTGGAGGTAAGTGGTGTGATTTCTCAGTGAGGTCCAGGCCCCTCCTGTCTTAGATGAGGAAACTGAGCCACACGGAGTCCGCCACACAGTGAGCTGCCGCCGCAGCTGCACCTGGGTCTCCAGTCAGCTGACCCCGGGGTCCTGCAGGCCTAGGGCCTCCTCCCCCTGCTTCTCTCCGCTGAGCCCGGGGCATAGCCTCCCGGCTTTCTGCCTCTAGACCAGGAAGGGTGAGCCCAGGCAAGGGCCCCTCACATCCCTACGCCATCCTTGCTCTGCACCATGGCGGCCATGGCTGGTGGGTGCCTCTTTTGCTGTTTTTACTTTGAATGCATGAGGGCTTAGCAGGTGCTTTTTGCTGAGAGTGGTCCCAATAAGACAGGATTTGTTACGCCCACCTCCCCAAACCACCAGACCCTCCTCACCTGGCAGCATTCATGCACAAATGAGGGTACATTCATCATCTTATTCTATCTCACAGTTATTATCTGGCCACATTCCTGTCACAGGTGAGGAAACTGAGGCTCAGGAAGGGTCAGAAAGGTAAGCAAGGTCATGTGCTGATAAGTGAGTGTTAAAGAGAATTGTTAAATGAAGATTTTGATTTTCAAATAAAAAACAAAGAAGCACTTACTATTACATGCTCTGAGTGATTAGCATGATTAACTGTAATGACTCATTTCCTCCTCACAAACATCCCATTATTACCCTCATTTTAGAAATGAGAAATCTGAGGCACAGAGAGGTTTAGTACTGTCCCAGGGCCACACAGCTAGTAAGCAGCAGAGCCGGGATCTGAGTCCAGCCAGTCTGGCTCCTGTGGCCATGCACTTAGCCACCCTGCCAAACCATCTGTGCAGAGTCAGGTCTAAACGGCTCTGTCCACTAGGACTTCCTGTGCTGCTGAGAATGTTCTGTGCCTGTGCTGTCCAAGATGGTAGCCACTAGCCACGTGTGGCTGAGAAGCACTTGAGATGTGGCTGGTGTGACCGAGGATGGGGAGAAAAGCAGCCCCCACGCCCAGGGCTGGGCTCTGGTTTCTGAACAGCAGCCATGTGAATAGCCAGAGTCTGGAGCGTAAAG
Organism: Cheirogaleus medius; assembly: GCA_008086735.1. Lineage (NCBI taxonomy): Eukaryota > Metazoa > Chordata > Mammalia > Primates > Cheirogaleidae > Cheirogaleus > Cheirogaleus medius. Next base: position 1,311,679 of record VBSM01000639.1, on the reverse strand, counting down.
AGGAACTCCGGGCATCACAGACCGGGCTGCCCACCTGCCCTAGAAAGAAGGAAGCAAGGGGGGAGGTGAAGGAGCGGACCCTGCCCCACAGAGCCAGCCAGGGAGGACAGGCAGAGCCAGGTCCCCCACTCCAAGTCCCCATGGCCTGCCTCCATTTCTCTGCTCTTTCTCCTCCCGCATCCCTCACCCCTCTCCTGCGTGTGAGCAGATAACTGGCTCACATTCCCCACATATAAGAAGAGAGATATCCTGCCCATGGCTCTGAACACTGAGCCGTGGAACCCACGGCCCCGTGGGCAAGGTTAGTCCTCAAATCCCGTCAATTCTTGATCCAGACTTACACTCTCCCCTTTTGGGCTTATCGGTGGCAAAGCCTTAATCCCCACCAGGCACTTGGCACGGAGGCTGCCTCCTGCCCTGCTGTCAGCCGGTGTGTGCGCAGGGAGCGCAGACTCATTTTAATATTGGCTGGAGATAAACCTCATTAGAAAAGTAAATTTGCTATAGCTGCAAAAAAAAAAAAAAAAAAAAGGCAACCCACACAACCCTTCCAAAGCTAAATAGAAAACACTAATTTTGGATTATTTGATTATTAGATGTTATTTGATGCTCTATGTTCCCAGCACCTAGTGCAGGGCCTGGAAGACAGCAGGTGCTCGGTCAGGGCCGGTGCCAGTGAGCTGAATTTTGAGTGACCCTGACTACCCTGTCTCCCTTCAGCATGGATTAGGAGAGGTCATGGATTTGTAAGTTTCACACATTTTTTAGACAACCAATTGCTGATAAATTGGAGCAATTACATTTAATAATAATTAGACGTGAAAATATTATTGCTGCTTGGCAAGGACAATACCAGAAACAGTCAGGGGTGCTAATGAGGGGTACTCTGGGTTCTCTGGGCCTGGAAAAGGAAGGGCCGGGCCCAGCCCAGGCCTGGAGGTGTGGTGAATCAGACAGGTGAGGGCAGGAGGTGGGACAGACTGCAGCGATTCCAATGGGATTGGCTCTAGGGCTGGCCTGGCCAGAGAATCGCTACTCCAAATTCTAGAGCCATCCAGATCCTAGAAGAAAGGGGGGAAGGGTGTAAATTAAATTAAAATTCATCTAGCATTTCCTCTAAAAACTGTCTGGTGAGATAAGGGTTCCCCAATTTATAGACCTTCAGGAAACCACGGCTCAGAGGACTCAGTTTTTCCCAAAGTCCACTAGACTGGCCATAGATGGAGCCAAGATGGGACCCCAGACAGCCTGGCTGAGGGCCTGGCCATCTGCCCCACTTCCATTTTCCCTTGCTGTTCTTCTGTAGGGTCCCCAAAGGTCTTGCCTGATGGCATGGGGAAGGGGTATCTAAAGGAGGATTCTCTTCTTCCTTCTCCCCAAATGCCAGGTTTCCCCAGACCCCACACCCTTCCACGCTGCACAGCATTCCAGGCCCAGGAGGGGAGGGGCAGGGGCCAGAGATGGAGAGAGCCCTCAGCACTGGGAGATCGTGGAGTGCAAGGGGGGCCCTGAAGGTCCCTGCACAGTCTCGATGCTCCTGACCTCACAGCCTATCCCCCCTTGCCTTTGAGCCTCCCTCTGAACGCCCCCGCATTCATCAGAGCATTGGGAGAGAGCCTTCCCCAGTAGAATGTCCACCTGTTTCACTGAGGGGCCTCCTGCAGGGCAGACGACTGCCGAAGTGGAGGTGCGTGTTGGGGGTGTTTGGAAGTAGGGCCCCTGGCCTGCCCCAAATCACTGCTCTGCATGCCCTGACTGCTGCCCGTGTATCTCCCCCTGTCATCTGCCTTTGTCCCTTGTCTTGCTCTGCCTCCTCCTTTGCTGTCTCAGGCTCTCTCAGATTCCTTCTCCTCCTGAATCCCTGTCTCTCCTGCCCTCCAGTTCTCAGCAGAGAGGCGTGCTCAGGCATCTCTTCCAGCCACACTGGGCCACCACACTCATCTCCCCAGAGCCTGGGCTTCTGGTCAGGGCATGCTCCTTCAATCCCACACTTGCAAAGCTCCCAGCCTGCCTCATCACCCTGTGTGCCACAACCAGGGAAAGTACAGGTGACTGGGTCCCCTCACCCAAGAAACAACTGTGAGAAAACCCAGGTCTCTCCAGAAGCCCAGATGGGGAACTGGGCTAGCCCCAAGGCATCTTCCTCTGAAGCCTAAGGTCTCTGCCCTGGGCTCCAATCCTTTTTCTTCAGCTGGCCCCCGCACCCACGGCCCCATGCTTCAGGGGGAACAGTTAGTACCTGCTCACCCAGAAACGTATGTGCACATATTCAACCCAGCACACGTTCAGCATGCCTGAACCTGGAGTGATTCTCAAGCATCTAAGGATCAGGTACAGAAATAGGAGAAGGAGCCACTGGCTCCAGTGCTGAATGGGGCACAAATACATTAACTGTCCCTGTTCCATTAGCCTTAGCAAGCATTTTTACTTCCATCAAAAGGGGCAGTGGGAAAATGTCATGCAGTTCCAGAATCTTTGGGAATGATGGGCATAGACTAGGCAGAGTGGGAAGTCTCTTTGAGGGACTCATGGGGAACGGTCCTCTTTCCATGGGCTTGAGACTTGGTCCAGTAAGGCCAATAATGGGAATTGGCTAAGCAGGTTCTGGGAGGAAACCTCTCAGTCTCTGTAGTGGATGTTGGCAGAGATAGGGGGATAGAAGGCACAGAATACAAGTCTTAGAAAACCCTAGAACCCTGCATGCCCCCATGACCCCAGTAACTTAGGAAGCTGTGTGCCTCCCATTGCCACACAAACACATAGTAGTTTCATGGTGCTATGCACTAGCACATCACAGCCAATCACTTTAAACAGTGCATGGCCACACAACCCTAGCTTAGGGTCCCACTGAGTACCCCACCCACACTGTTACCCATGCAGACAGAGCAACCCCCACCAGCATGGGGCTAGCAACTGCCAGCAAAAGGCCCCCTTCAGAGTCTGCAGTAGAAATGTCTGGAGTCCCTGAGCTCCACCTTCTACAAGAAGCCATCCAGCTGGTGCATGCCTGAGACCAGGCCTGGCCAGAGGGCAGGGAGAGGAAGAGAGGATGTCAAGACCCCCTGTGTGTGGAAGGGAGGGGGAGGGTGTTGGTCTCTTAGCTGTTTGATAGAAGGCTTTCACCCCCTTTCCCTGGCACTGCGGGATCTGGTGGCTTCCTTCTTTCTTCGTTCCTGCCTCAACTCTCAGCTTCCTTTTTTAAAGTTGTATGTTCTGACTTCTGACTTCGGAGGGATCAGGACCTTAGGCCTGAGCCCAGATGCAGCCTGGAGGGTGATGAACTGGTCATGCCTCCTTCCTCCTTGCTACAATGAAGGTCCCACGGACCCTTTGCAGCGCTTGCCTCCTCTGGGCCCCTTTGCCTGCCCCGCAGAGCTGGGGCTCCCTGAAGAGAGTTAACTTAGCAGTGCCCAGGAGCTGCAGGTCGGATGGCGATGACTGTTGGGGGACAGGAGCAGTGTAGGGGTGTGGGGCACCAGGAACCACCTGCTGAGGTAGCCAGTGACTGCCAGCTAAAAGCCCAGGGCCAATTATTGGAAGCTGCTAAGAACCAGCTCTTCCCTTACCCCCGTCCGAGGAGGGCAGGCAGTGCCCAGGTTTTGTTCCGCAGCCCCTGGGAGGCAGCGCCCCCAGCCCGGCTCGGTTCTAGGCCCCCTTTCCGGCTGCCCCCACTGCGCGCACGCACACACACACACACACACACCACGCGCGCGCCCGGGAGGACATGGCGTGGGTACCGATGGGGACGCATAAAGGGGCTCTGTGCGCGGCGCAGCGCCCGCGGGGGGCGCGGGGCGCGGGGAGCACTGACCTGCGGCAACGAGTCCGGATAGTCCCCGGCGCTGTCCATCGCGGGCGGCGGCCCCTACGCCCCGGCCCCAGCGCCCCCAGGCTGCAGCCCTGGGCCGCGCGCGCCTCCCTCCCCGGGTGCTCTTGGGCTCCGGGCCCCCAGCGGCCACTTCATAGCCGCGGGGTCCGTTCGCCCGCCGGCCAGCAGCCCCGCCCGGCCCCGCCGCCCTGCCCGGCTCCTTCTGGGCTCAGCGAGGCGGCGGCCGAAGCCTGGGAGCGAGCGGGAGGGCGCAGGCGGGGAGGCGCGGGGAGGGCGCGGGGAGCGGGAGAGGGAGGCGGGAGGGGAGGGGGGAGGCGTAGGGGGCGGCGGAGGATGCGCGGGGTGGCCGGGGCGCGCGGCCGGAGCGGAGCCGACCGGGCCGGCGCAGAGTCCCCTTGGCCGCGGCTGGTGCGCGGGT
>VBSM01000639.1:1291683-1307332 GCA_008086735.1 Cheirogaleus medius | reverse complement strand
GCTCCTTCCTTGGCTTCAGGCACCCCAGAGTGGAAGGTGGCTGGCTGGTGGGGCGGATGGTAACTTGCCAGGATACAGGGGTGCTTGTGTAGGGTGCGGTGGGGGTCCTCAGGCGCCAGGCAATGGAGTGGCCCCACCTGTCTGCACTTCTTCACTGCTGCCTTGTGGAAGGGCACGTGGAGCTGCTGTCAGCCCTCTCTCCTCTGCCCCGCGGGCCCCGCCCCAGGGCAGTGCACTGGGCATTCCAAAGAGAAGGCGGGGAATGGAGAGGCAGGGGCAGCTGGCTCTCCAAGAATTCCCGGCTGCCCCTTGCCTGTGTGTGCCGGTGGGCTGGGGATGTGGCCAGCAGTGGGTGTGTATATGTGTGTATGTACGTGTGGATGTATGCCGGCACACATATAAGGTGGCGTGGAGCCATCTGCAGAGATATTTCCAAATGCTCTTCCGTCAACTTGCCAGAGACTTAGAAGCTATCCTTGTACTCATTTTAGAGCTTTGCATCCTCCTGCTGGTCGTGCTGGACACCTGTAGTGAGGCCCATGCCAGCTGTGTCCTCTTCACCACCCCAGAAGGGCAGCTCTGCAGTGTGGTTCTGGACCCAGCAGGCCAGGGGCCGTCCATGCTTCCTTCCATGTGTGGACGTCTGCCACCTCCTTCCCTAACCCAGTGACCAGCTTTAGACCACTGCTAGGCACTGCTGCGTCAAAGTTGTGCCACTGTTCTGTGAGCTGAGGCTGAGAATCACAGGCCTTTTCTGTTGCCCTTTCTGCCCCGTCAGGACCAAGCCAGGTCCTGCTCTTTCCACTGAGTATGTTGGGGGTGGTAGGGAGAGGCTACAGAATTGGCCACTTTGGTCACCTTGAGGTGAGGAAGGAGCCCCACCATCCACATCATCCCACATTTGAAAATATGCTTAATTATTCTCTCTAGGGACAGCTGTCCCTCCTCCTCACTCCCTCTTTTATTCTTGTGCTTAACAGTCCTCTTGGTTGGCAAGAAGTTCCCCCAAATCTAACCTGAGTACTTCCTGCTGCATTGCAGGCTCATTTCCTCCTCTAAATGAAGCATGAATTACAGCAAGCCCTGCACTGCTTTTTCCTGCCCCTACTGGAATAACCCTTGCTCCTTTGGCCTCTCTAAAGGAGCGTTTCCTGAGACCACGTTTTCCTTCTGATATTTTCCTTGCCTCCACACTATGCTCCTCCTGACTCTACACCAGCCTGAGGGAGGGGAAAGGCAGATGTGGGAGCAGGACAGGAGGGCCTCAGAGAGCACAGAGGGGGCCAGGACATCCTGGAGGGCAAACTGCCTCTGTCCTCTGCTGAGCCAGCCAGTCCCAGTCCCAGGATCACTAAACAGTAAGGTGGAAATGACCCTGAAGACTGCCTAGTTTCACCCCCTCATTTGAACAATGGGGAAACTGAGACCCACAGAGGGAATCATCAGTGTGTAGGGTCACACCCATTTCTAGGCTCTTTCCCCAGGACAGGGCCCAGCCCCCAAGTGGTGAGCTCAGGGAAGATGGCAGTGAGGAGAGCTGAGTTTCAAGCCAGTTTTGAAGGCACCACTGAGCGAATGGGCCAAGGACCTCCCCTCTTGGCCAGTCTCCTCAACAATAAGGCAGGAGTTGGACTGAGTGGCCTGACCCATCCGGTCCTGCTGGGCTGTGGGCTGTGGGTGCTCCCCGCAGGCGTTTTCAGGGGTGCTGCCTCTCAGCTCATGGGAGCTCAACCAGATGCAACAGGAAGAGTGACAAGTTTACCTCATCATTCTGTAAGAACAATAATGATAATAAAACCCCTTTCCAGGGACCTGTCTTGCAATTTAGCCCCAGGCTCTGTTTACAGAATTTTTTAATATTAATTTTTAAACCCAACTTAAAACAACAATGTGAGATTAAAATTAGCATGATAAGGCTCAATGAATAGATAACAGCCTGCCATTAGTTTCGGTGGGAAGTTTTGGCAGCACTTCAAGTGTGTGGACATACACAAATGCACTAACATCTATGTAGACACAAAACATGCACATAGAGGCAGATACACATGCAAACACACCAGAATGAACACACAAATATACTCTCATATACCTCATGTGCACATATAAATGTGGACACATACACATACCCACACCCATCTGCACCCACATAGACTCGTATGTACACACACCAGTCCCCACCAGGTGGACTGAGCCATTGCTGCCCATTCCTGCCCCGGTTCTTGGGCTTCTTGCTTGGCCCCTGCTGGTCTGTGCAAATCCTTCCCTTCCACATCTGGATTTGGTACATCTCCACAACTTGGCCCTTGCTCCAAACATCTGGAGCAGCCTCTAGGTCTCCCTGAATGATTGATCTTCCTCTCCTCCCTGCCTCTCCTCACAGGAGCAAGCCCCTCTTCTCAGAGGCCCCCAAAGCCTAGCACCAGAACGTTTAGTATGCAAAGCCTGGGTCTGTCCTCTGGGACAAGCCGTTATGTGTTTATTGTGTAGTTAAGCAGGACGGAGCCCTGCCCCCCACTCTGGTACTGGCCCAGTTCCCATCATTGGAATCCCAGAAGAGTCCCATAAAACCATCATCTGCAATGCTAAACCCGCAAAACATCTGGGATGGTCTGTAGGTTTTCTCCAAATCACCTGTGCCCTAATTTGATATGAATAACAATTAGTTTACTCTTATCAGTTAATTGTTCCCCTAGTGGATTCTCTCTGCCTTGGCCTCTCTTTCAGCAGGAGCTTTGGTTTGCTCCAGACTCCTAATGATGCTTCCTTTTCCGACCAGCCTTCTTTCTCAGCTAACCACCCCCCAGAGGTAATGCAGCTGAGCTGTTCACTGCCCTCGCTCTGCCCGTCTTTGCTGTCAGATTGCTTGGGCCTCCATTTTTAGGGGGCTGTCCAATCTCCCCTCGCCCTCACCAGGAATCTACAGCAGTGATTTTGCTGATGTGAGTGGAAAGCTCCAAGGAGGAATCCCACACCACACAGTGCACATGTTCATCCGTCATTGCCCTGGCAAGGACAACAGCACATGCACATGCGTGTGCACATGCAGGCACCACCAGAGTGGAGGGAGCGAGAGGAGGAAAACCTGCCCTCTGCAGCAGTGTGGCTCCCCGGGCACCCAGTCATGCCTTGCAGTGTCTGGCAGGAAGGTCTGAAATGCTTGTGCAGTGCTCCTGGCTGGACGTGTGTGGATGTGTTGTTTTGGGTGGTTGAGTTCATGGCCCAGATAAAGAAAGGAGAGGAGACCTTTAGCTCTTCCCCTTCATCAGGAGGCTTCTGTCCCTCCTTTGGATCTTGAATACTTTTGTTTCCCCATAGCAAATTGGAAATGGCCATTTGGTCACAAGGACCAAATGTCTCAGTTCCCTTCTCTGCCCTCTCTCCTCCTCCCAGGCAGTGCCAGCATCCTTCCTGAGCTGCAGCAAAGGGGCTGACCCCTGTGCCCTCTCAGATTTCTGCAGCCAGGGCAAGGATGCAGGTGCATGACTTTGAAACATTTAAGTCACTCAAAGTTCATTTTGCTTTGTTTTTCCAGGGAGGCATGAGAGGCGATGGGAGCAGAACCCTGCCACTTGGGGGAGCATCTCTCTGAGGCACACTTGGGACTGTTCTCTGTCCTCTTGGGGAAGTGAAAATGACCCAGGTTGCCCCTTGACCTCCCCAGCTACCACCTGATGGCTCCCTGAAACCTTCCCAACTCAAGAGGCTTTGCAGCTCCTGCTCCCTCCCTGCAGCCCTCCTGACTGCAGACACCTCAGGCAGTGAGCTGCCTCCCACTGCATCACTTTCTCCAGGCTCCTCCAGGACACTCACTCACGGGTACTTGCCTTCATTTGTTCAGCTAATATTTGTTGAGCTCCCGTCGTATGCCAGGCACTGTCCTAGGCATGAGAGACAGAGCAGTGAACAACAGTAATCAGGAAACTTAACTTTGGTCAGGCCCTTTATGCATATCTGGTAATGTTCTAAGTTTTCATGTGCATTAACTAATGTTATGGCATGAGGTGTTATTTATGAGGAACCGTGTATGAGAAGGTTTTATTATAGTTTCCATTTTATAGGTCAGGAATCTGGGGTGTAGTATTTAGGTAATTTAATCAAGGTCACATGCTCAGTAAGTGACAAAGTTGGCAGTTGATGCAGGCAATCTAGTTTCAGGACTTGCACTATTCCTCACCAGGGCTTATGTGCCAGTGGGTCCGTGGACAGACACAGAACACACACAGATGTGGATGAGGTGCAGGAAGGAGACAAACAGGGTCAACAGCTGGAGAGAATCCTGGAAGAGCAGCAGCAGGGAAAGGAAACCTCTTCAGAGAGGCCACGTTTGAACTGAGCCCTGCAGGAGGAGAGGGGCCAGCAGCTGGGGAGCTGGGGCACCAGCGCTAGGCAAGGCTGGGTGTCAGCGAGAGGCTGGGTGCGTGTGGGGAACAGCACATGGCGGGTGAGGTGGACTGCGGTTTAAGTGAGGAGACGGCTGTGAGGAGGGAAAGCTCATTCTCTTTTCTGAGTTTGAGGATTTGTGTGCATGACTGACCTGCGCTCATGTCTTCCAGAGAGTAGCCGTTCAATAAATATGATGGATAGAGTTGTTTAATTTCCTGCCTAAACTCCCCTCCACAGCCAGGGTGATGGGCAAACATCTTAGACCTTTGGGTGTTAGAAGAGCTTCTGCAGAAGTGACTCCTCGCCCTTTGCTTTCTGGATTTGGAAGACAGAAAGAAGGTGCTAGGAATCCTCCCTCATGGGTTCTTTGATTTCACTCATTCATTTTCAGAGAGCCTACTCTGGCCAGGAACTTTGCAGGGGGCTGAAAATACGGAAATGAAGGACCACCTCCTGCCTGCAAGCTAGAGGGTTGTTAGGGGCAGCCGGAGACCCAGGCAGGGGATGCAGTAGGTGCCAAAAACTGGGTGGGGGAGCGACTAAGAAGTGGGCAGCAGCCTCCAAATTCTTTTTGTTAGCACCCAAGGGGCTGGGTTATAATGACTTTTTTGGGTGGGAGGAAAGAAAAAGAAAACAACAGTTGTAGGTAAACTTCAGACTTACAACAGTGGCTTTTTATCAGGCACCTTCGGAAAGAAAAGTTCTGTACTAAAAAGTTTGAGAAACATAACTCAGTGTGTCAAAAGCAGATCTCTCCTCCCTTCCAAGAATCCGCAGGTCTGTGACTTTCTCTTTCTCATCCTTCTTTTCTTCCCCCTTGGAGCCAAGAGGGCGGCAGAAGTTGGGAAGGGGATACTCACAGTGGTGGAGGTTGATGTCCTTTGTCCAGCCTACACGTGGCCTGAGCTATGCGCTCTGCGGGATAGGAAAAGGGAGAACTCACACCAAATACTTCCTGACAGACTCCCAGATCATGGAAAGCTGGCGGGACTGAAGAACATCTCCCCGTTGGCTTTATGAGACAAGCAAGAGTCTGTTGGGATTTCTGGGAAGTGAGAAAGAGGAAATATGGACCCATGAATGTTGGGGACAAAGCTTTTCCTTCCTCAGACATTGAGAAAGCATGATGGAGCAAGGCCACATGGAAGTCTGGACACTGCTTTCAGCAAAATACTAAGCAGTTGGCCCTTCAGTGAGATTCCAAAGTTGGAAGTCCTGGGCCTCCTGCCCAGACAGGTAGCTCCCAAGCCTCCATGGCTGCACCCATGCCTGGGATGGGGAAAACTGTGTGTTATCTGATGACTGCTTCCTGGCTGAAAGCACTCAGAGTCTCTGTAGGGGAACTGGCGATCTGTCCTCACATAGTCTAGTGATGGATTAAGGGTCTAGGGAGTTAGGAAGAGCTTTAATAGGCCCCCTGGGTTTGAGCACATATCTGACAGTTCTAATTCTTCAGCTCTGTTTTCTGCAAACGGATGGTCATTTTGGGCTTTCTGGTCTCTAATCCCTCATTCAGCAAAGCAAACACCCTAAATCCTCCATTATGTAGGTTTTACAGACTCACATATGCATATCTATGTTTCAGCACCGAGGCCAGCACCACTCATGAGAGGCATATGTTCTTGCAGCTGGACCTAAGCAGTATCAGGACTCTGGAAGCCCAAGTTGAGCTTGGCAGAAGGGCATCGCCTTGTGGGGGCCAGGCTGACAGCTACGCAGAGCCCTGTCTCCAGGCCTGTAGTTGTGTGTCTTTGGAAAAGACAGGATCTTCTTTAAAGTGACAGCCAGATAAGGCATACGAGTAGAAACAGGGCACTCTTTAGGGGAGGATTGGAGGCAGTTAGGAGGGCTCATGTTCCTAATGAGGGGGCTGAGCTACATCAAGATGGCAGGTACATTTTATGTTAGGTGCTGATTTCAGTAAATTTGTTGTGGATTGTGAGGTGCTGTGCAGTGTGTTGTGGCTGCATGTGCTGTGAGCAGAGCAGAGCACCATAGCCAATCAATGATGTCTCCTTTGAGTGGGTGGCAAGATATGTACACACACACACACACACACACATATATATATAGAGAGAGATCCATTTCTGATGACTAGGTGATAGCTAAGATCCTTTTAACTTCTAGGATTTTATGTCTTTAAAAATCAATGGTTCTATGTGTTTTCTTTTTTCAGATCTTTCTTTTTTGTGTTCACTCATTTAACCAACATTTATTGAGTGCCTGCTAGATGCCTTTTACCGGACAGTACATTTTACTTACCCTCAATGAGCTTGCAGTCTAATAGGGAAAAGGGACAGCTCAAGAAACTCATGCTGGGGGTGAACACAGTGTTCTGTGGGACTGGTGACACGTTCTTGGTATACAGCGGTATGATGAAGTGCTGACCCCATGCATTCCCCAAGTAAAGTCACAATTGTCTCTACACAGTGGCGACCCAACTGGCAGAACTTGAAAATGGGATTTCCAAGAGTTAGTTCTGACATGCAGAAAATAAACTCCAAGATCTAGGTCATCAGTTTTCCGGTAAACCTATGCAAGACTTTGTTAAGTGACTTTTGCCTACTGATGCAGCTAAGGTGATCACAACGCCCTTTCCTGGGCCTAGCCTTGCTGTGGCCACCCACAGACCACCTAGTAGAAGTCTGCAGTTGCTATACAGAAAGGTCCAGCAGACCCCCAATTTGAAACCATCTTTAGAGCCCCAAATGTTATCTTGGCAGAGGACTGGAGGGTCAAATTCTAGACTAAGGATTAGGGGAAGGACAGGAGCATCCTGACAATGTGAGCACTTGAAAGGACTACTGGAGACGCTTCTAGGAATCCAGTATGGTGACTTCTAGGTGTCTTCAGGACAAGCCATTTCTAATGAATATTCTCCTTGCTCTCTGGTAAACCACTGCCATCGCTGTGTATCTCATCAGGTTGATTTGTAATAAACCAGGCTTGAGAAACCTTAAGCAATGGGAAAGTAGATATTTTAACTTTGCAACTGGGTGCACAGAGGTGCAGGGAGGAAAGAAAGCTGCCCAGGCCATGTCGCACAGCCCAGCCCTCCTGCGCACTCGAGCCCAGCAGACCTGGAGAGCCAGGACACGACAGGGTCAGGGGCCGCCCCAGGCTGGATGCCCAAACCCCACTCATTCTTCCCAGTGGTGAGTGGCGAATCTCCCTGCCTCTCTTGAAGATCCCACAATTAAACAGGCAGAGAAATGTATTTCATAAAATATGCATATTGTTTGCTTCATGCAAAAGCATTTTAATGTCTCTTAGCTCATAGCCAAGATGAGCAATGGGAGGAACAGTCTTTCACTGCATGTTCAAATCAGACACCAGCCAGCAGTATCTTCTAGGGTGAATGCCTGCCATCATCATGACCATGACATGACCATCACCACCATCACTATCACCATCACCATCATTTAAACTATTTTTTTCTTTTTAAACATTTTTTTTCTTTCAGCATATTACGGAGGTAAAAATGTTTAGGTTACATATATTGCCCTTGCCCCACCAGAATCAGATCTTCAAGCGTGTCCCTCCCCCAGACGGTGCACACCACACCCATTAGGTGTGTATGTACCCATTCCCTCCTCCCCCCTCCCATCTGCCTGACACCTGATGAATGTTATTACTATATATGCACTTAAGTGTTGATCAGTTAATTATTTAAACTATTTGTGATCATTGTGTAATTTCACTTGAGTTCTGTGGAAGTTCAGAGTGTGTATTGTTCATTAAATCAGCTCTCTCACCTAGCGCAATGTTTGGCACATGCCTGATGCTTAGTGAATATCAGATATTGTAAGCGTTGATTAAAAACCAGTGAATAAATGAATGAGGTTTCATATAAAATAATGTTCTTTGTTGCTAAGTATAACTCTGTGAGGCAGGCCAGCGTGGGTATCATCACCACCCAATTATACATAAGGAAACTGAGGCACAGACAGGAACATTGTCTTGACACCAGCTGTCTTTTGGTCTGACCTCATAGAGATGTATTGTCGTGCTCTGGTCAAGTTTCCTTCCATGAGCAGAGTCTGACCAGTATTCTCCCTTCCCCTCCCTCTGGTCCTGGCCTGGTGCCTCCCTTGGGGCACCTGAACGTGGGCCTTTACCCATTCAGCTCCTGTGCTCTGTCAGTCCAGCCTCCCTCGCGTGGATAATGGCTCCTTGTCAGGACTAGAGCCTGAGGAGCAAATTCCTCATTATTGCATGGAGCTGATGTACAAGAACAATTGGACTAAATTGATTGTATTTTCCAAATCATCACCCAGCTTCTAATTCTATCTGCAAGATGGACTAATTTGAACGAGAATTAGCTTCTAAATTGAGAATCCAGGTCCTTGACCAGGAAGGGAGAAAGGGCCCTTGTGTAGTCCGGGGTTGGGGGAAGGAGGTTTCCAGGCCTGCAGTAGGCCCGGTGGCCTTCCCAGAAATGGTCTCTGGGCGAGTAGGAAATAATGCAACCAGATGGGCCCTGCCACGCTCCTCTGCTTCACGCTGCCCTCTCGCACTGTCACAGCCGTACTTGGCAATGTTATCTCAAAACCAGAGAAGTAGATTAGTGTTCTGGCTCCACTGCTACCCTGGATGAAATCAGGCAATGGGCAGAAGTAGAATTATACCTTATATCTTATACCTCAGAGCCAGAAGGGCGCCCGCAGGCCACACATCCACACCCCTGCAGAACACTCCATTCTCCTTCACATCCCTGAGAAGTGCCTGTTCTGTTTCTGTGTGAGCCCAATGGCAGAGCCACTGCCTTCTAGAAATCCCACTCCATCTTTGGTCTGCTCCCTTGAGTAAAACGTTCTTTCTATGGAAACTGGGACTTGTCTCTCTTTGACTCTTTGGGCCATGTCCTTGCGGGCAGCGTCTCCCACTCTGTAATTTAGGAATCCTCTGATTCTGCCTGGAGTCTGATTAAAGTGTGGGTTCTGATTCAGTAGGCCCTGGCTGCATTTCTGGAAAGTGCTCAGGTGACGATAATGCCATTGGCCTGCAAATCTCACCTGCAGTGACGGCTCTAGGGCACAAGACGAGGTCTCAGTCTGAAGGCGGTGATAATGTCCATCCTTTGATTTCTCTTCACCAAGATAAAAGTCCTACATTGCATTAAATTCATAATAAGCAAGTTTTATAAGTTCATAGAATATCAAGTCTAGATGAGATCTTCTTCTCCAAAAGGGATCTTGTCTCTAATTTTACTCATTTTACAGAAGAGGAAACTGAGACCCAAGAAGGTCCGGAGAGTTGCCTGAGGTCATAAACCAGGCAGAGCAGGAGTAGATTTGGATGGATAAAATTCAGGTTTGCCGAGCTAGGATCTGCTGCGCTCAAGCGATGGAGCAGATAAGAGACTGCATTCGGTCCCTCAGCAGAGGTGGGAGCACAGAAGGGTGGGCGTCTCGGTCATGCTCAGGGGGGTTGAGAAGAGCAGGTTTTGTAGCTTCTGCCAGGGAAAGGGGGATGGAGCCAGACAGATGGGGGAGAGGAGAGGAGGTGGGGAAATGCCCGTGGAGAGTAAGCCGGGAGGATGAAGGCTCCCAGCCACTCGGTTGAATGGGGAGAGATAAATGAAGGTGGAGGGAAGAAAGAAGGAATCAGATCTCTTCACACGGGGCCAGAGGAAATGGTGCCCGTCCCTCCTGTCCCTGCAGTCCCTGCCCTTATCCCTGTGTTGTACTCAGGCTTCTGTGCAATACTCCCTGTTAACTTGTACGTTTTCCACCTGTATACAATGAGCATCTTGAGTGCAAAGGGCATGATTTGTTCACCATTATTTCCCATGTACCTAACCCAGGACTTGGCATACAGTAGGTACTTAATATATATTTGTTGAATGCGTGAGTGCCTGAATAAATAATGAAAAATAAGAAGTCAAAATCCAGGACTGGAGAGCCTAATAAAGAAAATCTGATTACTGTAGACACAGCAAATACCTTGGTAGGAAAGTGTGGAGGTCGGAGCTGGGAGGAGACTTGGTGGATTTGGACGTGTGTGACGAGAGAAGCCGGGACTTGAGCGTAACTCCTAGCTTTGTGCGTCGGAAAAGGAGGGGGATCGTGGGAAGGAGAATCTGATTTCTTAGGGAGACATGAGTTCTGTTTTGGATGTTAAGTTTGTGATGATTATTAGATTTTTTGGGGAAGATTCTAAGTAACAGTTGGATATGATTGGTCTCCCTGGATCCAGAGAAATTTCTGGAGGCTGTAGGGGTGCTGCGTCCGTCCTTGCCCCTGAAGCTGAGAAGATGCTGTCCCTGCTGTCAAGGGGCAAAGCAGAGTGACTTCCTCCCAGAGCCTCCGCAGAGGGCTGGCGGCTGACCACCGTTGCTCACGGAAATGCAGCAGCCTGCAAGGACCCACAGGCACATACGGAGGAGAACGATTGGAACACCAGAGTAGGGGCTTTGCTCAAGGACACAGGGAAAACGCCCTGACTGTAGCAACTACAAAGCTAGAGCACCAGGGAAGATAAAAACATGGCATAAGGAATGCTTCCTGGAACTAGAAGTCCTGCTTTCTAGGTTGAAAAATTCAGTAGCTGAGTTAAAGGATATGGCAACTCTTGAGAAATAAATTAGTGGCTTAGAAGATCAAGTGGAAGAAATATCTCAACTATGCAGCAAAAAATAAAGAGTTGGACAGGATGAGGAGAAATGAGATCTTTGGAGGACAGATTTTGGAGACTTCACATGTAAATAGTAGGAGTTCCAGAAGGAGAAAAGCGAACAGATGGAGAAGCAAAAAATAAAGAAATAATACAGAATTTTTTTTTAGGTTTGCCAAATACTTGAGTTTGGAGATTGAACAAGCTCAACTAGGTGAGAATGACAAAAATGTCCCACCGGGGCAAATATTGGGAAACATGCAAAAAGTATGTCTTTATCTTTACCACGTCCCCTCAATCCCCCAGACATGTGTACCTTCATCTAAGCACGTGGATACCCTTAATACTGGCCCTGGGAGGAGCTCTGGGGAGGTTCAGCAGGTCCTCATTAGGTGAAAGGATGATGGCAGAGACCATGTGCTTCAGACCACATCCCTGCTGAGAGTGGCTGGACACAGGCTTGATGTCCATGTGTCCACAGAAACACACCAGGAGCCAGACCTCAGGTGCACACTGCAGAGGTAGGTGTTCTAGGAGCCCGTGTGTGGCTTTAAGCCTGAGCTCGGCGGACTGAGAAGAATAGGCATGATCAGCTAGAGTGCACATGCACTTTTGGGTGTGTGGGTGCCAGCGTCCCTGAGTGGCCCAGTAACACATCACGGTGCTGTGGGTCAGGGATGGTTAAGAGCCGAGCCATGATTCCACACCTTTGGCCTATCGGGATTAATGACTTGAGGCAGAGACACCACAGCATTGGTTTGTGTCTTGCCTGATATTAAGGTACCAGGCAGAGCTCTTCGGAACAAAACTCATGGGGACCACAACAAATTCATCAAACAGAGCAGGCCTCTACCAAATGCACGAGCACTTCGAACATCCTGAGAATGATATAGCAGCAGACCAGCCAGGATCTATACGTTTCTGCAGCCCCACACGATTACAAGTATTTGGGAGGAGTGGTGTCATGTCAGTTGGGGACAGATGAGCTGCAAGTGCACAGAATGTTGGAGTTACATGCTACAGTGAAAGGATCATGTCGCTGGGGCATTTAGAAATGTCACTGAGGTCTCTCCAGTAGGAAGACCTGGGCCTACCAAGAGTGGGCTCCCGTTGTGCTCTTTGCTGTGCTGAGAGCTTGAGAGCAGGTCGGGGGAGTGGATGAACAACAATATGCGGTGATATACAATCTGGCCTTACGACATGGATTTGGAGAACCTGTAGAGGTCATCTGGTCTGCCATCCTCCTCCACTTTTCTGGACTCAGGTTACAGGAACAACAGTCATGTTAGCTAAGGTACACATCATCCCATACTGTTTGAAAATCACTATCAAACACATTACCTCATTGCATCCTTCCATGATATAGGTAGGGGTAGGGATTACTGTATACCCATTTTACAGATAGAATAATTGAGAATTGAGGGTCTTTTCTAAATGAAGAAAATAAAAAACTGTGAGGAACAGTTGGCCCCAATTCTTTAGCCTTCTCATCCTTCAACGCTGAACCCGTCTGTGCGTCTAACTTCCTTTGAACATTGAGTGGCTCGGAGTGACACTGGCCCGTTCTAACACACAGCCTCAAGAGGCCTTGTGAGTTTCCACGTTGCCTTTGTCCACCTTCGCCATGGCTGTGAGAAGAGTCATGCGCCCTCAGCTCAGGCCCCAGAACGAGGAGACCCCAGCGACCCCAGCACTCCTAGGTCTGCAGCTTAAAGCTGAGCTGCCTCTGTTGACCTGCTCATCTGCCAGAACAGAGAGATTTTGTGAATTTGTTTCTGTTCTGTAGAATTATCATAGCAATGGCTGAATGATTTCTTAGAGACAATATGTCACCGAGTACTTCAACTTTGGTGTGCAAAAGAATCACCTGAGGCTCCTGTTAAAACACAGGCTCGCAGGACCCGAGGAGATTCTGACCTACCAAGTCTGGAGAGGGGCCCAGGAATCCCAATTTTAAGTTGGTGCTTCATGGTTCCCCGCAAGGCTGTCTGCACACTGCGTGCTGGATGGGGAGAGCTGTGTTGTGTGCCTCACGTTCACCTGTGGCTGGTGGGTGTACGGTGCATTTTCAAGCCCAGGACTTTTGGCTCTCAGAGTTTGAATATTTCCCCCACATCCCACTACGACAGGTGGAGTGTGCGCGTGGCGGGGGCAGGGGTGCGTGCGCAGCCTGTTAGTGCTGACACACGGGCCCCCAGCCGGCCTACTGGGAATGCTGGGGTTCTAGTCTCGCGAATTGTTTCAGGAACTGGCTTGGCGCTGTTCTCCGAACTGCTCACAGCCGCAGCATCTTGAAGTGCACAGCCCCTCCCTACACACGCAGGCACGCACACGCGCACGCACATGCAGGATGGCACTTTTCTTTCTGCAAATATCAAATTGGCCTCCTTGTTGCCAGCTCAAAGCAGCTGTTTATTTGTTGTTTCTGTGTTTTCAACTGTTGTGATGAGGTTTGCTTCCTTCTCTTTTAACTGAATTACGTGTCATTTAGCTCTTCAGCGCAAGCTGCAGATTGAGCTGGATCTTTTATGTGGGGCTGCAGATTTCTCCCTGTCCTACAGCCCAATTAGATCAGCACAGCCGTCAGGTACTCTTCCCCGAGGCCCCTCACAAGGAAGAAGCCAGAAGCGCCAGGTGTTCCTTTGGCTGGGCCTGCCGTCCTTCCTCCTCTGGCCTCCCTGGGAGCGCAGCTCTTAACAGAGGACCCGGCGGGAAGCTGGGGCTGCCCACAGGAGCATGTTTTCGCTCCCAAACTTGCTCTCAGGCCCACATTCTGTGGGTCTTCAGGAATTCTAAAACCTAGATCTGGTTTGCTTTGGTTTATGGGTCCAGAGGCAGCATTTGGTCTGTCCACATTAGTTGAGTTGAGTACATAGGAAAGGAAATAGAACAAGTTTGCAAGACAGACTGCAAGGATACGGAGATGGCTGGAGGCAGCGCTGTGGACAGATGCCTTCAGAACCTCTCTTGGGACCCAAGTTCCATCGACACTGACTTTGGAGGGCAAAGAAGCTTGCCATTGGCGCGTGTTCCTTTCACTTCTGCTCTGTGAAGCTCTGGTGTTCACGCCTGCCATTCAGTCTTGTTCTGTCTCCCAGCAGACTGCCCCTAGGCCAGCTATGGGTGCGGAGAAATCGATATTGCTTTTTTAAGTGATCCACTTGCTGTGTGGCCACTGGCAATCACTTCCCCTCTCTGAGCTGGAGTCTTTTTAACTCTGAAATGAGGCGGCTGGGCTAGATGTGCTAGTTCTAAGATTCTTGCTAACTCTGTAATTTGCATGCATGGCTGTGTCTAAACTTAGTTACTTCTTAGTAATTCTGCAGTGAATCAGTTTAGCATTGTCAGTTTAGCATCACTGTGGCAAGAATGTTGATCTTAGTGTAGATTAGCATGGTCATGGGCTGGGGAAGATTCACAGGGAACTGGGCAGACTCTGGAACTGAGGCCCCTTAGGCCTGAGTTTTATTTGGCAGTAAATGTGCTTGGGGATGGTGGGGGTCAAGGGACTGGGAATTGCAGGGCAGCCATCGGGGCAGGTTTTAGCACCAGGGACACCAGGCAGATCACAAAGTCTGTGGAGAGGTGGGGTAGCTGAATGCTTGGCTCAGAAGCACCCAGGAGCAGGGCGGCCTGGCAGGCAGCTGATGCGGGAAGATCTGGCAGCTATAAAACAGGACCTGCTGTGTGTGTAGACTGAAGTTTCCTAGTCTGGGGAAGGGTTTGGTAAACACAGGGAGGTGGGAGGGAGGTGGGATACCCACCCTAGAGGAGAGCAAGTGCCTCGTGGAGAACAGACACGGGACTCGCACGGGGGGAGGCAAGAGCCGCTGCCAGCGCACAGGCACAGGGCACACCCACTGCCCACGCCTCATGCGCACGTTTAGCTGTGGGGGCCTCGTGCTCTCCGTGGACAAACATTCTGTGGGCAAGGACTGGGCACCTTCCCTTTGCTGGGTGTTTGTCGGCCCAGGAGTCCTGCTGGCAAGACCAGGGGTTGCTCGCCAGGAGGCTGGCTGGGGGTCTGCAGGGACGGTGGGCATTCTTCTCCCTGGCCTCTCTGCACCCAGCATATCTGCAGGGACAGTGAAGTGTCCTGCTAGGAGCCTGGAGGTCCTTCCAGGTAAATTGCAGCTCCTCACAGCAGGATTAATTGATGCAAGAAGATTATATGCTTTCCCTTCCCAATTCAACCTCTATGAAGAAATAAACCCCAAACAGGATTCTGAACAAACGAATGCTATTTCTAAGAAGCAAGAAGCCAATGTTCTCTCCTCCCGACAGGAAAGGAAGGACATCTGCATCCAGGGCCACAGTCCTGTGTGCCCTCGGTTCCCTTGGGTCTCACGTGGTGCTCCTGTGCTCAGTGTAACCTCTTGGAGAGGTTCTTCAGTGCATCAAACTGATGTCTAGCCGACCAGGTGGGACCCAAGGAAGACGAGGAAGCAAATGTCACTGGGAGGGGTTGCGAAGGAGCCTTTACCCCTTCATGGCCTCCTGCTGAGGGGCTGGGCTGCAGCGTTGCCTAGACCCTGACCCAGCTGCCAGGCCTGCAGCCACTGCACTGAGTTAACCAGCGGAGCACTTACCGCTGTCCAGGATTGTCACCGTACAGCCCCACTCAATGCTTAGGATTGTCACCGTACAGCCC
>VBSM01000639.1:1221016-1291583 GCA_008086735.1 Cheirogaleus medius | reverse complement strand
TCAATGCTTAGGATTGTCACTCAATGCACACCAACGCTTAATGACTGCTTCTTCCAGCTCCATGTAGAAGCTTTGCATGGCGGTGGATTTTATGAGGATTTGTTGATTTCCAATGATTGTACTCATTTCAATAAAATGAATTTCTTAATTGGGATACCATTTTTCAAATTTTGGTTTAGAAAATATGGCCACTTTAAGTAGAAGAACTCAAAGTTCGGGAGTTTCCTGGCCCAAGCAGGGCCTCTGCCCTCCTTTGGGGTGGCACGCAGGGTGAGGTGGGTGTCCCCAAGCTTTGCTCCCTCCTGCTGCCCTCCTTACCCCCAAAGTTAGTCTTCAGGCTGCTATGGGCCCTGGGCACATGGTCATTTGGTGGAATTCAGATCTGTTGGACTCGTTTTTAACTGAGCGCCTACTGTGTGCCAGCCACACATGGACGCAAGACGCAGTCCCTGACCTCAGGAGCTCACAGTTATGTGAGGAAGATGACATGGAAACAGAGAGTCCACGTGACGTGGTGAATTCAGAAGCAGCGGTGTCATCTACACACCTGGAACTGAGTCTTAAAGGAGGACGAGGAGCGCCTCGGGGCACGGTGTCTACAGTTAAATTTTCTCAGAGAGTCAGGCAGTGCATCTTCTGGAAAATGACATTGCAGGGGGAGAAAGCCACGCCAGCACAGTCCCCTGTTGCAGCCCAGGGGCAGCTGCCCAGCTGTGAGAGGCAGAGCCAAGCCAGAGAATCCCTCATCTGCCGCTGCCCGGCACGGTGACGGAGGGCACCCGGGGAGGTTAGCAGAGCATCTCCTTAGCACCAGCAGGCAGAGGCCGCTCTCCACCCCTGCCGCCTGCTGGATCCGCGCTGACGATGGGAATTGGCGCTAATTACCATGGAGTGACCCGTGTGCAGCCACACAGCAACTGCAGGCCCCGCGGGATCGTTAGGTAAAACTTGGAGCCTTGCCTTGCCTTTTCACAGCACTTTCCAGTTGACAAGAATGTGCATGTCCTCCGATCTATTTGCTGTGAATATTATTTCCAGTCACTAGTGTCAAAAAAAAAGAAGATTTAAGAGAGGATTACATTTACATCAATAATAGATGGGGGAGCTGGGATTTGACCATATCTCTTTTGACTTATCTCTGCTTCTGGGTTGGGGAAAACGAAAGGAAGAAAATAACACTTACTGATTACTTTCCACACACGAGGCACTTTACCTATGGTAACTCATTTGATTAATAACACCTATTTTATGGGTGAAGAGACTGAGGCTCAGAGAGGTTGAATAACATGCCCAATATTGCACAGTGGGTGAGTGGTGAGCCGAAATTTGTCTCCAGAGAGTCTAACTATACCTTCCTGGATACAGCTGGCCTCAGGACGGGGCCACACCTCTGTGGATTCAGACGCTATGTGGCTCACTTAGTTCTGTACAATTGAGCCTTGAAGGATGTCGGTGACTTTATTTAGTTTAGTCAGTGGCACACTTGGTGGGCCCTCTGCAAAGCCTGTGTCCTTGGGCTGGTGGGGTGTCTCAGAATGAGAACTCACCCCGCATCGGCAAGGCCTTGGGGAATGGGCCTTTCCTCTACACGTGCCTGCGGATCCGCTGTAGGCTTTGTAGGGGTGTGGAGGCTGACCCTCAGGGGCCACCAGCATCCCTTCAGTGTCCTCGGCCAGGGCTACTGCTATACAGCCTTGATCCCAGAGACCAGTAGCCAACGGGAGGATCTTCAGATTCTCTCTGTCCCCACATTGCCCTTCAGCACTGGGGGAAAGACCCCAGGAATCTGAATCAGCGCCTTACAGGTGTCCCATCTCCTGGAAGTCTGGGATATTAGTTCAACCTTAAAGTCACAGATAGTAGTGCAGAAGTTAAATTCTATTTTGTATAACTGGAGTTGGGGCCAGTGAATGAAGTCTGCCAAAATTTGCTAATAAGTAAGCAGATGCAGGCATGGTGGTTTGCAAATTGGCTAGTAGAAACTTAGAGAACAAAAGGACTGTGTGGTCCAACTTATTCACTTCGCAAATGCAAAAACTGAGGCCCAGAGAGGGGAAGCAATGTTTCTGTTTATATAGCTGATAAGTGGGCAGCCTGAGATTAGGGGTCATGTTTATAGGTGCTTTTTTTCTTCCTTTGTTTTTCTTTTTTGTAATTATGCCATGATGTTGCTACTTTCTACATCCTATTTCTCATCTTCATTTTGGCCCAATTTACCAAATTAATTCAGATCAAAATGTTCATCCGGGCTGTAAATGGGCTGAATAATTGCTAGATGGATCTCATAGCGGAAGCTCTGTCAGAGAGCCCTGCAGCTTCAGAGAGTCCTCAAAGCCAGCATGGGCACACTCTGCCTCCAGCAGAGAAAGTCCTGCCAGAAGGACAGCTCAGGGCTAGCCAGGGTTGGGGCACCCCCAGCTCCACATGCCCTGCCCCACCTAGACAGCACACAGCACAGTCAGGAAGAGCCTTAATGAAAAGGGACAATGAGAAAACTGGAGATCATGAAGATGTCGGTTCTTCCCACATTCACTTAGATGTTTAACTTTTCCTTAGACTCTGATTTTTTTAGAGGGAGGAAAAGACTTGACAAAATAATTTGTAAGTTTATCTGAAAAAATATATAGGTGAAAATAGCTCAGAATTATGACAGAAGAGTTGAATGAGAGGGCTCACTTTACCCCTTGTTAGAACATACTAGATCATTACTGACCAGGGTGGGGCAGCAGCTGAGAGCTGAGGGACCTGTCTCATGGGAACATCCAAATAAGGACCCTATACAGGTGGGATAGCAATCCAGTGTATGTGTGTGTGTGTGTGTGTGTGTGCGTGCCCGTGTGCGGGCGTGGGGGGTGTAGGTACTGAATGAATACTGCTGAGAAAATGGCTTGGTCTTTGAGAAAAAGTAAGAAATTTAGAAGCTCACTTTATATTATAAAGCAAATATGTTAATGGGAGAAAATCAAGCCATATTAAAATTAGAAGAAAATTTTACCCTAAATGGTAAAGGGTATTCTAGGCATAAAAGTGATGGAATTAGTAACAACAGATTGACTATGTATATTTTTAAAAACTTCAGTACATCAGAAGGATTCTACAATGAAAAGGCAAATGTTACAACTATCAAAGACAAAGAACAAGTGATCTGAAAAGCTCATATCTAAATAGGTAAGAAAAATAGTAAGATCCCAATAGGAAAATGGACAAAGATTAGGAATGGACAATTTGAAATATCAATGACTAAGAGACATATTTGATATGTTAATTCTTCCTAGAAATAAAATAAAAGCAAATTAACAAAAAGGAGATAGTATTTTCACCTCTCAAATTAGCAAACATTTAAAAGATATACTTTTTATGTGTTTCAACATGTTGAGGACTACTAGTAGCCTCCTCACAAGGTGATGGCTGATTCAGGAACAAATTGGTACTGCTTTTAACCAAACCAGTATGAACACACATATTAGAAGACTTTACATATGTACAAATAATTTGATTAAATAATTCTCCCTCGTGTTTGAGATACATGCTTGTGAGTGTTTATCAGTGTTATTTATAGTGGCGATACACTGGAAACAATCCAAATGTTCATTTATTCTTTAAATCATTTATTCAATAAATATCAAGATCTGTTATATTCCAAATACTACATTAGATGTGGGGGACACATTGGTGAACAGAAAGTAAGTAGTTTCTGCTCTTGGTGGAATTTCAAGTTTAGTGGGGAAGACAAGCAATTAATGGGTTAACAGACAGTGAAGAATTGCCCAATAATAATGTTAAACAATGGTATTATTATTCAATATGTTCGATTATGGTTTATCCTTACAATAAAATATTATGTGACCCTTAAGAGTGATGTCTACAAAGAAGGACATCCATCCATCTGACAAATATTTATTGACTACCTACTATGCACCAAGAATCAGGGCAGGCAGAGAAGATACAATTGTCAAAACATATACAATTCCTGCCCTCCTGGCCCTCGCATAACCAGGAAATTAAGATCTGTTGACAAGTACTGTGATGGAAGTACAGAACTAAGGCAGCCCTAAGACAAGCATGCGTGATATGGAGGTCAGGGTAATCTTCCCTGAAGAAATGCCATCTAAGCAGGGACACCCCCGGGGGGGCGGGGCAGGAGCCGGGCAGGGGAAGAGGCGCAGAGAGAATGGTGCTGCAGACAGACACTGGGCAGCGCCTGGGATACAGTGTTCGGTGAAAGGGCAGAATACACGACTATACACACCGTAAAATCGGAGCCACAAACACTAAAACATACCAGGAAGAAATGCATTAAAGTGTCAACAGTGGCTGCTGGGATATGCGATCTTCATTTTCCACTTTATTCCTTTCTGCCAAGTCAGGCCGCGGGTTTTTGAACGCTGCTGCTTTCTCCTCCCCGACCTCCCTCAGCAACCGCCGGGCTCAGCCACCGGGCAGTTGGCTGTGGGCACACAAAGCAGGAGGGACAGTCATCTGGGTTCCAAAGCCTTCGATATCTTGTTAGGAAAGTGCCCAGAGCAATGAGGGAAGGACGGGAGCCCTTGCCACCCACAGAAAGGAAGTAGAAAATGGTATTTCCAAGAACAGCTGTGTTTAGGAGACTTGATGTTTCCATTTTGGCTTTTGATAGAAAAATCCGTGTCTGAACGAAGGACAGCAAATGTCCCCCACATGGTGTGAGTGTCATCAGAGGAGGGGAGGGAGGGGGTGTTCTAGGCAGGAAGAGGAGAGCTCCCTCCCCAGGCCTAGGAGGGCCTGGCCTGCCCTGCCCACACCCACACGCTCCCTGGCCCCAGAAATGGACTCACACCTGTGTCTCTGTGGGGCTAGTAATCCTTTCTTCAAGGCTGCTGGTTTCCAAGATTCAACTCCTGACTCTGGCCACAGGTGCCTGGTGTCCTAACATTTGGCCATTTTTGACCCTGTTCTCTGCCTGGAACATATTTCCCCTTCTGCAGCCACCCCAGGAAAGCAGACTTATTCTGTGAGATCCTGTTAACAACCTCCCATTCTCCGTGTCCTCTTCCTGATCACCCAAATCCAAACAAGGCTTTTTCTCTAACTTATCTGGCATTTACCGTCAGAAACACTCATTTGACATTTATCACATTTTGCCCTTTATGGACAGTTATTTGTTACTGTGTTTGCAACTCTCCTCCCCATTGCGACTGTAATACTATTCTCCTTACGTAGTAGTCTATGCACTCCCTTTTGTACTCGTTAAACTCCTACTCAACACTCCCAGGCCCAGTTTGGAAGTCACCTCCCGCCCTGGGCATCCACGGTGGCTTATTTGCACCATTACTCGTGTTTGCTCACCAGAATGTGTTTCCTATGAGGCTACAAACTCTATCTGACTAGTCTCAGCATCTCTCGAGGTGCCCGCTGAGTGCTGGGCTCTAACTGGTGATGCAATTAAATGCTGAGTCAATTTGTGAATGAATGGAAATGGATGGAGAGCTTTGTGCGTGGACCGTTTCGTGTTCCAGGGTATAGGCTGGCTGTGTTATGCTTTTTTCATATCACATTGAGAATACTATGCACATAGCAGGTGCTTAATAAATATGCATTGCTTCATTAATTGCCATGTATGTATTGGTAACTTTATTATGAACATTATCATTCAATACTGCCATCCCTGACAGAAATCTGCCACAACGGGGCAGGTGCTTGACCCATTTCCTTCTCATCCTCAGGGAGGAGAACTTCTGGAGCTCTTCGTATTCACAGAGGAAGGCCCTTATGATCAGCACATGGACAGTCAGATTTAAAGGTAGTGCTTGCTTGTATCTGGGGACAGGGCTCCCGACTTATGTCCAGATGCTGTCCACAGGCAGGTGCTTTCATGATGCCCCGACATGGGGGTATGACTCTCATCCAGGCCGTCATGCCATGTGAGGGCCACAGGTGGCCTGGGTCTTCCAGTCTGCCACCTGTATGGCACATCCACCTGTGCCTGTGGAGGCATGATTAGAGCAGCGGTCAAACGCGGACTAGTCCTCGGGGGGTGCGGGGCCGTTGCCAGTTGGGAGTGCCCGGTCCCCTCTGACTAGCTTGCCGAGCCAGTATCTGAGCTCTGGGCCCGGCACCCCCCTAGGGGCCACGCTGGCACCCTTTGGCAGGAAGCTGGCCGCCCTCCCTCCCCCTTCTGCAGTGAGGAGCTGTCTGTGCCCACAGTTGTTCCTGTAAGCACCTTAGCAAAGAGAAAAGGAAAAAACAAAACAAAACAAAACAAACCCCCAAAATCTCCAGCTCAGCAGAGCCATGCTGTCCGACTGGCTGTATTTATCTTGACAATTTTTGTCCCTTGTTTTATCCCCCTGAGTAAAGCTGTTCTTTTGATCCCAGCAAGTCTCAGGCAGAGGCATGGCATTGAAATAATTATTTATAAAAGTTGCTGAGGCATCACAGCCACGGAGAGCCCCCACCTCGCTGAGAGAGCACATTCTGCTAGAGAAAGGCTTCCAGGCTTCCTCCTCTTCCTCCTCCATCCTCAGTGCCTGCGGCCTTGGTGTGGGAGCGTGGCCTCGAGCAGACGGGAGGTGGGCACAGGTTCCCCCGGTGGTCCCAGCTCCTGGCCTGTCCTGCTCTTGAGAAGGCCCTCAAGGTGGGCTTGGGTCACACTGTTATGGCGGAAGCCTTCATCTGTGGCTGGGTTGTAAAAGGACCTGGGGGTAGATCTGGGGCCACCAAAGAAGGGGCTCAGGCGTGGAGGGACAGGAGACAGAGCCGAAGGTGGTAGTCACCAGGTGCTGGGAGAGCACAGGGAAGGGAGGGACGGGGCTGCTGAGGGTTCCATGAGGAAGCGGAGTGAGTGGGAGTTGGGGTTGCCACCCACGCAATTCCTTCCTATGTCAAATCCCCTGTCCTGGAGAAAGAAGCAGATGGCATAAAGTCCATCTGTGGTCAGGGAAGATTCTGGAAAGTGCAAATGGAGCACAGATACCCTTCTTTCTCGGGTATGCCAGGCTTATGGTACAGGGAGCTGACCGTTCTTGACCTTAATTTGGACTTGGCTGCCAAGGGCAGTCCCTGAGTGGGCAGAATTCTGTAGCCTCTATCATGGTGCTGGGACAGTGCTAACCCTTTGGGTCCCAAGGCCAGGGCGCCCCTCTTCCTCTAGTCCTGGGCCCATCCCTTTCCTACAAAGGCTTCAAGGTCACACAAATCTGGGATAGAACATGGACTTGCCCCTTATGTGCTGGGCAGCTCGTTGAACGTCTCTGAGCATTCATTTCCTAACTTATTACACGAGAGCGGTGTGTGAGGGTCCCACCAGGTAACTTGGGTAACGCCCCTCACAGTTTCTGTCCCCAGTGGGTCATCTTGATCTAAGGGGTGCCTAGAGAGAGTCAGGACCACTGACTCCTCCCAGAGCACTGAGGTTCCTGCTGCCCAGTTAGGGGCACGATACATCACAGGGAAGCCCAGACGGGGTTGGGAGTGACATTTCGATCTTGCAGGGTCTGAACCACTCCTGTGACTCTGAAGGAGTGGGAAATGCCTGCTCCTGTTGGCGACGGGGGCTGGGCTGAGCCCTGGGTGGAGGCCCTAGGAGGGCAGGTCCCTCCACCACAGTCACTCCCCAACTCTTCCTTCAGGGAATTTCCCAGGGTTGTGGGCCAAGGCTCCAGACTCTGAAGTCCCAGGAGTTAGAGTCTCCCAGCAAGTCAGCAAGTCAGCCCTCCGTAACAGCAAACCACCCAGAGATAAGAAATCCTCCCGATCTAATCTCTGTCTGAATTTTCCCTGAGGCTTTTGCTGCTCTTTGCTGTAGCACCAAAGCTGTATTAGTGAATGCCAAAGTTCCTTTATAAATAGTCTGTGACTTCAGAGGTCTGCTTGATGGAGTCATCTACTTGGGGCATCGTGGGTGGAGGGGGCATCTCAGAAGCTTCTGGAAAATTCCTGATGGGGTTATATATGTGTCGTATCTCAACACTCCAATCAACAGATTAGATAGCTCATAATCATGGGCTCAGAATGCATAGAAAGATGCAGTTTTCTGGATGGATTATAATAGTCACAGCCTTTCTGTCCTCTGGGTCCCCACAAACCTGGATGAACCTCAAGGTTCGACTCAGAGGCACAGCGAGGAAACACTTGAGCCCTCAGTGACCGTCCGCAGACTTCACCTCCAATGGGTGTCAGGCGGAGAGGCCCTCCCTCGCCCCCAGCCCAGTCGCAGAGGCCTGCCCGTTGGTGTATGGCCTGTGTGGGGCAGGGGTCTGGGGAACAGGGAGGGGGGACAAGTTAAACCACTTCTATCGGACTGGCTGGAAAGGAGCTGGCTCTGCCCTTCTGGGAAGCTCGGGGCAGCTGCAGCAGGCAGAAACACCGGTTCTCACTTCTGTTACTCCACTGACAAATCTCCCTTTGGTCCCATTTCCTTTCTGTCTTCTAAGGGTGGGAAGCCCCAGAGACCTTTCCTAACTGCCCTTGGCTTTCCTAGGGAGGTTCCCACGGAGCACTCTTCCCTGTCCTGAGATTTCAGGCTCCTGAGGTCGCAGCAGTGAGCGGCATGTGAGCCCTATTCTGAAGCTGAGGTGAGCTTTTCCTTCATGTCTGCGTTCCAGGCTGGTCTCTACCTCTAACTCTACACGTTCAAAATAAAACACAGCATCTGCTAGCTTCCCTGCCCGCCTCGCCCCATTGCCCCTTCCCTGGCATCTCCGGCCTTAGCTGACTGCAGCTGCTGCCTTCTCACCCTGCCACGGCCACGGCTGTCCTGACACAGGCCCCCTGGCCCCCTGTGGGCCTGGGCGACAGTCTTGCCTGGACTCCTTGAAGACTGCAGCCAGATTAATCATCCTGAGGCTCTGCTTTGATGATATCACTTTTATAGACACATAAAAAGAAGCATTTAGGCAGTTAGTCATGCTAAATCTAAACCATCTTTACAGATTTTTTTAGTGCAGCCCATCAAAATTGTCACCGTGCTTGAAGGTCCCACGTTCATGGTGTCCATGATAGCACCTCCTGTGCAGGAGGTGGCAGGCACATGGAGACAGGGCACGAGCTGGCACTGGTGGAGATGTCCTCACCCAGGTCTGATCTCACGTGACCACTGATAGCTCTGACTTACCACCAGGCCCATTTTCTCCTGGGCGCTGCCCAGAGCCTGTGGTCGCCTCCTGCTCATCCCTCTCAAGAGACATAATCACTCCCTCTGCCCACCGTCAGCACTCCTCTGCCAGAGGGGGCAGATCACGGCCATTGAAGATGTGGGCTGGCTGGGGGCGGTGGCTCATGCCTGTAATCCTAGTACTTTGGGAGGCCGAGGTGGAAGGATCACTTAAGGCCAGGAGTTTGAGACTAGCTTGAGCAAGAGCCAGACCTTGTCTTTACAAAAAATAGAAAAATCAGACGTGGTGGCTCACGCCTATAGTCCCAGCTACTTTGGAGGCTGAGGCAGGAGGATCACTTGAGCACCAAGTTTGAGGTTGCAGTGAGCTATAATGATGCCACTGAACTCCAGCCCAAGTGACAGAGTAAGATTCTGTCTCAAGGAAAAAAAAAAACGATGTGCGCTGCCGGGTATTACCTGTTTAGTGGGTGGGAAGAGGCCCAGGGGTCCTAGGCAGGGTGGTCAGGCTTCAGCAGCAGCTATCAGCCAGACGGTATGGGAGCGTGGATGCCAACTCAGTGCTAGGAACGCCTCTCCCTGGGCCTAAAGGAATGCCTTGCAAAGTCCTGCTTATCCAACAAGCCCGACCTCATCTCCATTTGCTCCAGGAAGCCTTTTCCTGACTGCCTCAGCACACAAAACATATCTTACACATGTGCTTTGTATAGGGTTCCTGGGGCTGGGTATATATTCACATGTGTAAGATATGTTTTCCCAACTAGTTTGTAAGCTCTGAGCACACGGACTTTATTTAAATTCCTTCTTGGCCCTGCAGTCCGAGATGATAGGTACTCTGGAAATTTTGTCTATTTGGTGTAAATTCATTCCCATTGCCTGAGCTTACTGCCTGGTGGCCAGTGGGACCTAGAGGGTGCTGGCCCACCTGGGGCACTGACCCCCAACTTGTGAATGGCCCTGCCTTTGTTCTCTCGTTAGTCCCCCGAAAGCAATGCATTTGTGGCAGGATCAGAGTGAGCAGAGTCCAGAAGGGCTCTTGCGCATCTCACCCTTCTGAATTAAGGAGGAAGAGCTCCCTGCCTTGTCCATACGGTGGGGAAAACAAATGAGCCCTGACTTTGAGCAGAGAGGACAGTCCTCCTTGGCTGCCCAGGGGCGAGGCGCTGATGGCAGAAGGCGTGGCCTCTCCAGGTGTGGGCTTGGCTACTGCAGTGAGATCTGTAGCCTCCTTGCTTTGAGGAGGAGTTGAGAAGAGGCTCACTCTGCTGTGCATGGTGGCCTCAGCCCCCATAGGCCGCTGGCATTTCCATGCCATTAAATAATTAACTTGGTACTGCGTGGAGTAAAGCACACATTGGTCTTGGTAAGAGGCCTCAATTAATTGCTTTCATGTTAGCTGTGTACTGTGTCTGCAGGGGAGGTAAGAGAGAGAGAACTTGGGTTTTGGAGCCCAGCTAAGAGACGCCCTCATAACAGGTGACGCATGCCCCTACTCTCACCCAGGTGGGTCTGCTGTGTCACATAGTGCAGGGTGGCAGCCACTGCCAATCTTGGGCTCTGGTCATCCTCCACTGGCTCCCGGGGGCTGAGCAGGGGACACAGAGGCCCGCTCCTTGCTGATGGATGGTGTGTGACCTGCTGCCCCAGGTCTGTGACCTGATGGGCTGACCCAGGTCTGTGACAGAGGTATCTGCAACACTGGGCTGTTTTTCTGATGCTGCTCTTGGAAAAAACTCTGAGTCATCACATGCCTCCATTCTGGGACTTCCAGAGGAGGCCTGCTATTGACTGCATGTGACTGTCAAGGCTGAAGACACTCACAGTGGCCTGTGATGTCACTGAATATGTGAGATGGCAAGGGGAGATGTAATCTCACAATATTGTGTATGCCTGGATTAGTAGCTACCTGCCTGCTGCTCTCCTTTGGTTTTGCATCAACCTTCCCCAAAGGACATCTTGTTCCTCCAGGGTAGGATCAGGTTCTTTATCTCTGTATTTCCTGCCTTGATCACAGGGCCCAGAGCCTCTACCACCAGCTAGGCTGGTGAATAAACTACACACACACTGTGGACAAATCTCTTGGAGATGTGTCATACATTGGCCCTGAGAATAGATGCTTAGACATTATTTTGAATGAATGATAAAATGTCCCAGATGTTTTCTGAGTGCCCCTTTGGTTTCAGGGGCTGTTGTAGGCAGTTAGACCAAGACAGAGCAAAGCTCCCTTACAGAGCCTCTGGAGCCATGTCACTGTAGGCAGAACAATGGACCTCGACGATGTCCATGTTCTTATCCCTGGGCCCTGAGAATCGGTACATATGTGATTAAGTTAAGGACCTTGAAAGGGGGAGATTCCCCTGGATTATCAGAGTTCTTATAAGAGGGCGGGAGGAGGGGCAGAGTCCGAGAAGGAGAGGTGATGACAGAGAATCAACAGAGGTCAGAGAGTCGCAGAGAGAGATGTGATGATGTTACCCTGCTGGCTTTGAAGATGGAGGAAAGGGCCACCTGCTAAGGAATGTGGACATTTCTAAAAGCTGGAAAGGCAAGGAAACGGATTGTCCCCCAGCAGGGAACCCTGCCCTGCTGACCCATTCTGGACTTCTGACCTCCTGTACTGTAAGATAAGAAATCTGTGTTGTTTTAAGTCACTAACTTTGTGATGATTTGTTACACAGGAACAGAAAACTAATACAGATGTTAGGAATGATGTTTTGTAACTCGTGGGTAATCTCTGAATGATTTGGGTGTGCAACTCCATTGGATAGAGCGGAGCTAGGGATTGGGAAGCCTGGCCTCCTCTCCCCACTTCGGAGTGGGTGAAAGAGAGAGTGAGGTCACCAGGTGAACCACCTTTTGAACTAATAGAGTTCACTGAGTTCCAGTGACTGACCCTGGATCAGAGTCCACCTGGGGCACATGGAAGGAAGCACTTGTCACCTCTCTCTGCAAGCAGGGTGCATCTATGTAGCCAATCATCCCACTCAGGGACAGAACCATTCTTAAGGATTTTGCCCGGGTAAGTCATTTGGGGTCTTTGCATTTTCTGGACTAGCCCCAGATGGCAACAGAGAATGTGATTGGGGAGCTAGGCATGGACTAACTGCTGGGTGTTAGACATAGGAGGGTGAACCTCTAACAGAGCACATGGTGCTGACTTCAGGGGTGGCAGGTGTTTCCTCTGGAGAGGTTGAGGTGAGGTGGTGGGCCCTAAGGTTTTCTCTGACATTCTGGGCATTACCATCCTAATGAGGGCTCAGAGAAGAAATAAAGAGAAGAGCTAAGGGCTGGAACATTGGGGCATCAATCAAATTCAAAGAACTGGACTGTTGAACTTGAAGAATTGTTTCTCCTAATTACCTTTTCCACATACCCTGGACTTACCTGCTCAGTAGTCTCAAGTCTACCCCTGGAGCCTTCTTTAAGTGGGCTTTTTCCACCATACAACACTGAATTTCATCTTCCAAATAGGTTTTCCAATCTTCCCTCCTTCTAGAAGTCTTCCAAAATTGGTTAAGTGAGAATCAACAACTTTTCTGGCTCCATTGTTGGGGGATTCTGATGGATATGTGTTCATAATACTCCACACCCAGTGCAGTTTTCTCAATGTAGTTTTGATAGTAAATGTTCCTCTATTAAGTTACTTTGGCCCATGATGGGCTAAATCCCCATGGAGCACTGAATTTTGTTTTCAAATAAGTGACATTTACAATGTCCTTTATAGAGGCTTTGATTTCAATATGTTCCTAGAAGGCTATCTATCTATCCATCCATCCATCCATCATCCATTTGTCTATCTCTCCATCTATCCATTTGTCCATCCATTCATCCATCCATCTATTTGTCCATCCATCCATCAATTTGTTCATCCATCCATCTATCCATTTGTCCATCCATCCATTTTTCCATCCATCCATCTGTCTATTCATCCATGCATTTAATATTTATTCAGCCCCTACTACATGCCAGGATCTGTTCTCAGCACCAGGGATAGACCCATGAACAATGCAGGTATAGCTCCTGTCCTCAAGAAGATAGCATTTTAGTGATTTTGATCCAGTGATATAAACCAGCATTTAAATTAAATATTTTGGATATTGGTTATCTCAGAAATGGACAATGTCAGGGCTAGAAGAGGCCTTAAATATCATCTAGTAAAACCTTCTCATTTTACAAATGAAGAATCTGAGGCCAGAAACAAAATATGGGTAGCCAGAAGCCCCCCAGCTGGACACTGGCCAAAACAGGACAGAGCCCAAGTCTCTTTCCCATTGCCTGGTACTGTCCCCCACCCTGTGATTCCAGGTTTAGATGTGGCATCTGTGGGTGGATGATTTACAAGGCTGACGTGTACACATTATGGTCGCAGTTGGAACAGGGAATACAGTGACATTTCGGGAGAGTGAAATCCAGGATGAGAGGGAGAGCTTCTAAAATGGGAACCTTTTCTATCTGTGAGACGCATAGTAATGTCTCAGGGAGGGAAGTCTCTGCCAAAGCCTGGCAGGACTGTCCTGAGGGGGAAGAGGATAAATCAGGTGTCCCTGCAGATGTTCACCTGGATTGGATTTGAACTCTCAATCCAGGCTCCGAGAGAGGGTAACAAACTTCCACACCTCCCTCCCCACCCAGCCAGGCTGGCAATGCCACCTGTAATTGCATCTCAGACCGTGCCCCTGCAGCCTCCTCCGGGCCCCCATGCTGTCCCTACACAGAGATATGTTCCTGGGACATAGTTTTCCTGGGAAAGGCTGTTGACTTGTGGCTGGCCAGGCCCACCACATGCATATCATCTCTTATTCCTTTTTCTCTGGTTCATTTCCACAGTGTTTCCTGGTCTTGCTTCTTTTTCATGTCATGCTATACACAGAAAATGATATCTGAATGGTGCACTGGAGCCAAGTGGAGGGGACGTGGGGGTGTCTATAGGGACTTGGTAAAAATATTCATTACTTAAGGTTGATGAAAAATTACAAAATACAGTATTTTAAGAAAGCTAAAAAAATAAATTCATATAAGAGTTCTAGAAATCCATAAAATATTTTAAATAAGAAAATTGAGCTGGCTTTCCTGAGCATAACATTTTTAATATATTTTTTCGATGCTTAAAAAAACCTACAATGTAATTTATGCCTCAGTTTTAAGCGATCATTTGTTCAAACTCCTGATAGGCACCATTGACTAGAAACTTTGTTCACATAAGTAGGTGGTAAAAGTTTTAAAACCATTTTTTTACAACTATTCAGAAATTTATAACAGTTGAAATTACATGTAAGGCCTCAAACAGTTCTCCATTTTCTTTCACTGACAAAAGTAATATTGAAATTTCTTATAATGAATTTCTTATTGGACTTTTTTGTATAAAGTATTTTGAAATAATGAACGTGTGCGCTGTCAGAGGAGTTAGCGCCTTCCCTGCGGCCGGCTCGGACATTGCTAACGGGCACAACGGACGGACACAAGTGGCCAGATTGACCCAAGTGTGTGAATGTGGATATCTGGGATCTCTGTGTCCGGCTGCACCTGGCAGAAGCCCCTGCCCAGCGGCTCTCGTGGGCTGTGCCCTTGGGTGATGGGACCCAGACTCCTCCTGTGTTGGCTGGCCCTGCTGTGCCTGAGCACCCCCAGCAGCTGCAGTGGGCTGCTTAGCATATTGTTCCCGGAGGTGTTTCCACACCCTCCCCATGGCCACCGAGCCCGCCAGCACTCCCCCGTCTGCTACAGCTTGAGCAGATGACATTTTTCTCCTACTCTGCTGCAAAAGTTGAGGCTATTTAGTGGATCTCCCATTTCTCTTCTTTTGTATCTCAAATTCTCCATTCCATTCCTCACTTCCCTCTTTTTCCTGCTATTTTCATTTGCAAATATTTGTGCACCACCTAGTATTTGCTGGACACACTGTGAGGTGGTGGGTGTGGGTGGTGTAGACGAAGCGCAAGACAGGTCTCTTCTGCAGGGACTCCACTAACTCCTCACATGGGTCCTGTCTCTCCAGCATACCCCCCT
Source organism: Cheirogaleus medius (assembly GCA_008086735.1). Taxonomy (NCBI): domain Eukaryota; kingdom Metazoa; phylum Chordata; class Mammalia; order Primates; family Cheirogaleidae; genus Cheirogaleus; species Cheirogaleus medius. Next base: position 1,276,486 of record VBSM01000639.1, on the reverse strand, counting down.
TCTCTCTCCTCTTTGTTGCATCCTCTGACACAGTCCCCAAGTCCCTCTCCTCTATAGAACCTAGATCTCTGCTGCCCCTTTTATTACCTTGTTGCTGCTCCCTCTAATCCACCGCCTGGTTCATCTAAACCTGGGCTCCTGGGGCTTCCTCTGGCCCTCCCTGTCCACTCAGTCTCCGACTGTACACTCTGAACCCTGCACTCTCCACACACACAGTGCCTCCCGGCGGTCTTCTCCCTCCCTCAGCCTCACTGTGAGCCGACACTGACTGTCCCCTTTGTTCCTGCCTCTCTGCTTCCTGCCTCCGACCTTCCTCTTACCTCTCTGGGGTTTCTTTTTACCACTGCTGGAGAAAGACGCCCGGATAGTTGAAGGTCACTGTGGTAGGAGAGCAGGCTGGGGCCGGTGGAAAAGGCAGGGGCCGAGTTTCCATGCACCCTGGATTTGAAGCCTTCTGTTGAGTTACTCGACGATCTCTGGATCCCCTCTTTGGTTTTTACCTCTGGCCCTTAATGGTGTGAACATCCTCAGGTAGCAAAAATGTGCTTTGTGTTTGTTTAAGAAGCAGCGGGGAACAAGTTAGGGACCAGATCCTCTTTTCTGGATCAATCAGTAATTTGGATCAAATGTGACTCTCCTGAAACAGCTCGCAGCGTGGGCTACCCGTAAAGTCTCCAAGGCAGAGAAGCCTCGCTAATCTGTCTGGCACTCAGGGGCCCTGACATCCTGTCTTGGAAGACGCATTGTCTGGGTCAGAGAAATCCTCCCTCTCCTGCCCCACAAATGAGAATTTCTCCTAAGAGTCTGTGCAAAGCCTCTCTCTTCTGCCCCATCTCTTCTCTCTTCTCCAGGGCTTGAGCCTTCACTTTTCTGCAGTTGGAATCCAAATCTATAACACTCTGTCCTTGTCTTACTTTGGTTTTCCCCCAAAACAGGGCCAGAAAGAAGGACTTGCATGCAGACGGTTTATTTGCACGGTGATACCAGCAACGCAGTGAGGCCTGGGGCAGTGAGCCAGGCTAGGAGACGCCTCTCCAAGGATGCATGGCTGAACTAGTCGCCACTCTTGGGCAGTGGGGCTCCCTCCAATGGGGCCTCTGTGTAGGGTGTGCACCAGAATGTCCCCTGAGGATGGTGGAGGGAAGTCAAGAAATGTCCCCTGGGTCCTAATGTGCTCCCTGAGTGATTAGAGGGTTGGAACTTTCAGCCTCTGAGAAGAGGAAGGGCTGGAGATTAAGTTCCATAAAAACTCTGAAACAACAAGACTTGGTGAGCTTCCAAATCGCAGAACACATGGAGGTGCTGGAGGGGGGCCCACCCTCCTAAACCTTGTCCTGTGCATCTCTTCATCTGACTGTTCTATGTCCTTTATAATAAACCAGCGGGTGTAAACCAGTGTCTAGCCTTTATATTACAATAAACTGTTAAACATAAGTAAAGTGTTTCTCTGAGTTCTGTGAGCCATCCTGCAAATTATCAGACCCAGGAAGGAGGTCCTGGGAGCCCCTGATCTCCAGCAATTCGGTCATACACACAGGTCACAGCCTGGGGCTTGTGACTGGCGTCTTAAGCAGGAGAAGTCCAGTGGGACTCCAGGTAGATAGTGTGAGAGTTGAATTACTGGACGCCCAGTTAGTGTCCACTGCAGGATTGCTTGGCATATGGGGAAAACCTTCCACATACTTGGTCACAAAAGCGTTCTGCCTTGAGTATGAGAGTAGAGAGAAAAAACAGTTTGTTTTTTCCTTTGCACAGAGTGACTTGCCCAAGATCTCCTTGCCAGTAGTCAAAGCCAGGGCTTCTCTTCCCTACTCTGGGACCCACTGGATCAGCTAGGAGTAGGCAGTTACAAGAGGGAGAGATGCTGGTGGGGTGGGTGGGGCGGCCTCTGCTGAGTAAGGGTCAGCAGGACCCCAGATGGGTGAGGTCACTGGTACACATTCAGTGTGCTCCGTTCGGAAAGGCTGAAGCTACAGCATTCACGGATGACAGGCAGGTGGGCCAAGCCTTTGATAGACACCTGTTAGTAAAGCCGTGGCACTGGCCGTGCTTGAAGTCTGGGGTTGGTGCAGACAGAGGAAAGGGTGGCCGTCCCAGCACGTCTGATCCAGATGGGTCAGAGATGACTCTGCCAAGCACAGGGTATGAGAGAGCTTTGCATAAATATAAAAGAATCACTACATTGTCTTCTTGAGGAAAAAACTGGAGGCTGACACTAAAAACCATAGTTCATCTTTACCTGTGCTATATGTGAGCCTGCAGAATAGACCGTACATTTCCGTCATGGAACGGCGTTCTCAATAAATCCTTGTGCTATCTTCCCAAGGTCCTGAGCTAAACAGTTCCTCTAGTTGTTATTATACAGAGACCCCTGGGCTCAAGACCCTCCTGGATCAGGGAAAGTGGTCAACAGTCAGGGAAAAAATACTGAGAATTTTAAAGCAAGACTTTGTCATTATTAAAGACTGCATTTGAGGAAGTGCGAAGGTGTTTCCTCACCAGGCAGAGTCAGCGGCCACCACCTGCCAGTTTCTGAACACACGAGGATCACAGGCTCTGTTCATATGGAGGGCCGATCTGAGACCCCTCCAAGTATTCCCTGTGGGCAGCTGGGGTGGGGTTTGCCACACTCAGGTTAGAGAGAGGATACTTGTGATATTCAGCAGGTGAGAGGAAGACAAACTCTGTGACATTAGTTAGCAAATTTCTCAAAGGCCACTTGAAAGCCTTTTTGAAAGATAAACTATTTGTCCAGTAACATCTTTAAGATCGATGACAATTTCATAGTGTTTATCCAGGGGAATAAAACATTAATAACCTTTTTGTTAGTTGAGACTTTGATTTTTTTCTCTCTATTACTGACATGAAGTACTGTCGTCCCCTTTGGGGTGGTATGTATGCCAATTTCCTCATCAAAGGACTTTCACGTCCAGAGAGAGAAGATCAGAAGCAGTCCCCAGAGTTCTCTGCATGCAGTGTTAATGTGGCTTGTTTCAGGCCAGGTGTGCCAGATGTGTTCTTCTGCATGTGACTCTGTTTCACCCTATAGCAGCCCCATGGAACGATCACGTCAGAGACCCGGCCCAGCAATTGCACAAGTGGAAATGCCAGTGCTGGGGCGGGGGGCTTACTGCCTCCGACTCGGCCTTTCCATTATAAGTTACTACTGTTTTCAAGTTCAAGTCCCCCCCCCATTAATTTTAGCAGGATTATCAGACCTTTTTTTTACAGGAGAGCCCTTGAAGCACCTGCAGAGTGCTATCTTCTCGGAGAGGTGTGTAGAGCAAGAGCTATTCCTCTGGTCAGGCAGCCTTGGGTCATGCACTGGCTCTATTCACTGGCTCGCTATGGCTCGTGTGGCAAGTTGCTTCACGTCTCAGATCCTTGCTTATCTCATCTGTAAGATGGGATGGTAACAGCACCACCTTGACACTGTTGTGTGGATTAAATGTAGCATTATGTGTGAGCTCTTAGGCCAGTGACTACCTAGCAAGAGGTCAATAATTACTTGTGCCAGCAAGAGCTCAATAATTACTTGATATAAATGTGTTTCATTGATTTGAAATACCATTTACCTCCCAAATTTCAGTACCTTTGCAATAGGACTGTGACACACTTCTCACAGTGGCTTCAGCTAGGTGTTGGCCATGAACAGTGCTCATTGCTGGTACACACCTGAATATCAGAACTCCTGCCTCAGAACTTGCAGACTGGGTGTCAGTGGCCTAGAAAACCACCCAGGGGACAATATAGGTGGATTTTCTAGGCCTACAGGAATCAGATTGTTGCGGGGGATAATGAATTAGGCATGCTTAGCAATATTCCCAAAGCAAGAGTCAGAAGTAGGCTAGCTCTACATAATTGCAAAACCCACTTAAGAGCTCCCAGTGGCTTTTATTTCTCATATAGCTTCCCACAAAATGTTGCATCAGCCAAGCTTGTGATGCACAGGGACAATATTGTGTGGAAAAACCCGAATATCACCAGCTTTGAATCAAAAAGTGCAGAGTTGGATTCTGAATGTGAAGATGTTTTAAGAATATCTTACTCAATTTTTTGAAAGATATTTTTCTTTTTACATATGTAAAAGAGTAACATTTAAGAAAAAGCATTGCCCAAATAAGCCTGAACAGCTTTTCAAATAAATATAAAATAAAAATTTTCATAAGAACGCATTGTTTCCTAGTTTAATTGGCAGTCTTTTTTCATTAATAGTAGGTAAAATAATGCAATAAAATTATAAGTGCCTTAGATTCAGTTAGACACAGGATTAAGTAAGTCACAAAGATCTCTGGTTCCTTTAAGTAATTCTCACATGACACAGCCATATGGTTGTGTGTTCTCTCCTCTGAATGGGTTCAGGCTGATATGCCAATGTTTCTTCGAGATGGGTAATTTTTTGTGTCAACTTGGCTAGGCTATGGGGCACAGTTGTTTGGTCAAACACTACTCTAGATGTGGCTGTGGGGATATTTTGTAGATGTGATTAACATTTACAATTAGTTGCCTGTAAAGAAATAAAATAGATTACCTTCTATAATGTGGGGCCTGGGAGGGAATCTCAACCAATCAGTCAAAGGCCTTAAGACCAGAAACTGGGGTTTCCCAAAGAAGAAGGAATTCAACTCTTACCTGAATTTCTAGTGGACAGGCTTACCCTACAGATTTCAGACCCATCAGTCCCTATTATGGCTTGAGCCAATTCCTTAAAATAGTTCTGTTTCTCTGGGAAACCCTAATTAATATAATCTTTTAAAATAGGTTGGATAGAATAGAACAGTATGCCTAATGTAAAAAGTTATATTTAGAGATGACTTGCTTTTCTTAATGCAGACTATTTTTTGCACCATCTTTTTGAATGGCTGGCCGACTCCTACCTACTGACTCTCATTGCGTACCTTGCATCTTCCCTGCACTCATGTGATTCCTTTGGGCAGACCTACACGCAGACCTTCTATCTATTCCAAGCAATTTCCCCTTCACTAAATTTGGCCGATTGCTTTGGGCACCATTCACTACTCAGTGGGACACATCTGATGCCATCTTCCTGTCTGCTGCAATTGTGGGCCCTGGAAGGACAGAGGTCTGTGCCCCTGCAGGTGCAGGCTAGGTGGCGCCGATGACGTCCTCACTGCCAGCGTTGAGCAGTCATCTCGGTCTTCACAGCGCAGCTCAGCATCTCCGGAGTCAATTGCTCTGGGCTCGGGCTGCACATGGGCAGAAATGAATGAGCTGTATTAATAGTTCTCCCAGCATAATCCATCATCCCCTCAACAATGCATTTCTGGCAGTTAATTAGAAGCCACACAGTGGAATAACGAACATCGTGTTTAGAATTACAATCTATGGGTAAACAACAGATCAGACAGCCCATTGTCTCCCATCACCCTGGATGTCTTAAGCGTCTGCTCCCCGTGCCTGTTGAGCACTCTTTAGCCAAGAACCTGCTGAATGGTTTCGAATGGCTTAATCACATCCATGGTGGGACCCTACCTGGGCACAGGCAGGAGCTAAAGGAAGCGGGGAGTGGAACTCAGTCTGGGGAAGGGAAGCCGACAATGCCCAGGGCAGCAAAACAGTGTCTTTGCCCTGGGCCAGGCCTGGGCTCCTGCCCACAGGAGTATAGGAAGTAAGAGGATTCTGAGCAACAAATTTGAGTTAGGCGGGGCCTCAGTGATATCCAGCCCAATCCTTTCCACATTCAGAGGCTTGAGGAAGATGCCTCGATGCCTCCCACCTCCCAGCCTGCTGTGCTTGCCCGGCTTTGTCGCGCTCCGCCCTAGCTGTTTTCGACGGTTCCTCTGCTAGCCGTGGGAGAGATGCCTGGTCCTCGTGCAGGACAGCCAGAAAATTCAGTTGTCCAGTCCAGCTGCCCCTTACAGTCTCTGGCCCCATGAGATAGCTGCGGACAGAGGCAGTAACCCCCCGGAAGCGTCCCTGGCTCTGACCTGGGAGAGCTTTGCTTCTGTTCTTCTGGTCTTTGTGGGTGGCTTTTCCCACCACAGAGACCAAGAAAAGCCTGTCTGTAGGGGTTCCTGCGTGCCCGGCTCTGGAAGAGACAGTGCTGTTCAAAATCCTGGTTTCCATACAGAAGTATCCTGCCATATTCTTATTTGGGGGTACACCTAGGCTTCCTGTGTGTATCCACACACCAATGTGCCCTCTGGAGCCCCCATAGTGGCTCCCCAGGAGCCCCTGAGATTAGAATCCAGCTCCACAGCATTGGCTGGTCCTGGCTCTTACTAGCTATGGAAGCAAGGCAGTATACTCAGTCTGTCTAAGACTCAGTTTCCTTATCTATAAAATCGGCATAAAAATGATATCTATTTCTAAGATTATTAGAAGGAATAAATAATGTAACCGTTTACAGTCTTTGCTTGATCACATAAAGCATCTTGTCTTACACACAGTAAATGCTCAGTAAATTTGTGCTGTGTGTGCTTATGAGAGAGAGAGAGAGAGAGAGAGAGAGAGAGAGAGAGAAAGAGTTAGTTCACTTTGTGATCACTCACATTTATTTTTGGTTTCTCCATCACAGGCAGGAAGGTGCACACTTGGAAGAGATGGTGCCTTCCTTTCATGCCTTGGGGTGGGTTGGAACACATCTCTAGGTCCATTTTTACTTAACTGAACCCTCTGCTGGCCTAAGGACATGATGTGTCAAAATCATTTGAAGAATAGGTGAGAGACAACCACAATTTATTTTATTCTAGCAATTCACCTTGGGGTGGGGTGGGTGGGGGTGGTGGTGTGTTGATCCATGTTTATCACCTGGCAGGGAAAAAGCTGCCTTTTGCTTCACCCCAAGCTGCCAAACCCTCAGGAAGCTAAGGATGGCTCTTCGTCCTTGTTACTTTGCGAGTGCCTGGCACAGGTTTGGAGTTGGCGTTGGCGTTGGCGTTGGTTGGTTCATGGGGCCCACACTTCAGCCCAGGTTCTCCAGCCTGTGTGCTTAGCTTTCAAGGTGTCCCTGTGGATGACCTTTTACCCACCTTTGTAGCTGCATTCCTCACCCTCCCACCCTCTTCTAGCCCAGAGCCTGGTGTGCTGTAGGCGTTTTATGAATGCCTGTTCAGTGCAAGCGTTTTCAATCACGAGTCACACGTGGGCACAGGCAAGGAGAATTAAAGGCTCTTTGACGCTTCCCTTTGCCTCAGTCCTGGAAGGGTTTATGAGGGCCTTTGTCTTTCCTAGCAGCATTTGCTGGGGGCTCATTCAGTGGCTGTGCTTGTTCCCTTGCTGCATTCAATAGCAAGGCACAACGGAGCCCCTCTGTGCTCACAGGCAAGCTGGGTCTAAGGTGGCTCTGCCCAGTCTACCCTACTCTGCATCTGCTGGGGGAAGGATTCATGGCACCTTCCCAATTCACCAGCCCAGCCTGGCCTGGAGAAACCCACTGAGTGGCCGGGGCTCCGTTCCTGGCTCTTGGCTCTGCAAGGCAGGAGGAAGACACACTTGGAGGATTCGCAGTTGCAATGCCTTGCTGTGACTTTATGGATAAATTGGGTGCTTTGCAGAAAGACAACTGTATCTCCTATGCAAATCCCCACAAGACGGTAAATATAGATTCCTTTGTCGTAATCACAGCGGCGTCTTGATCTGCCTGTGGTGATTAAAGTGTAACCAAACTGCCATTTAATTTCATTCCAGGCCATTTCCGAATTGTGTTGTGTAAAGATGTCTTGATGCAGAAACACTCCCTGCAGCCCAGGCCCTGCCGTGTGGGACTCTGTTTTGAAAATTGTGGCTTCTACTGAGGAATAAGCTCAGAGTTGGTGCACAGGTTGTATGTGAAGGTCAACAACATCCATCTTGTCTTTGGCTCTCTCCACAGAGGCCATTTTTGTTTGCATTTTGGAATCCTTTTCCTTCACCCTCCTACCTACTGACGAAGACAGAAGATGCTCAAACAGCAGCCCAGAGAAGTTGAGTCGCTCACCAGGTGCAGGTAGTGAGTGCCTCCTCAAGAGCTGTTTTCAGGAGGTTCCACCCACCTTGCCCGTGACGGCTGCTTCTACGAAGACAGCTCATTCGGGGGCAGCCATGTGTCTGCAGAGACCTCTTTGGCACTGCGAGGCTTGCCCACGCCAGAGGGGGAAAGGCAGGGGCCCTCTGGTCAGCTGAGGCTTTTAGACTTGCACTGGGAGAGACACAGAAAGGAGGCTAACGGAGCCGCTGATGAGGGTGACCAGTGATCTTTTCCTGCCAAATTGGCAGGCCGGCCTGTGAGCGCGGCTGTGGCCGCAGTAGCCAAGCAGTGTGATTAATCTGATTTCCCTGCAGTGACTCATCCACAGGCATGAGAGTGCATCTGCCCGGCAGCGCTCTGGCCAGCATGGTGCGGGTGGAATTGAGGAGGGGCCACAGTCAACATGTGTCTAGAGGTTGACTCAGCATAATCAATAGAGAAACCCCAGGAACATATTTTTACTCTGTTGGCATCGGGAAGAGAAAGAAATGTGAATATGGCCTATACAGGTGGGAAAGTGCCTTGGACTGGGAGGTGGGGGTGGGCTGGATGCTCCATGGCTCTTACAAGCTTTTGTCTGCTCATTAGGAAGAAAGAAGTTGCTTTCGATTAAGCAAAGTCCTTACACATCTGTGATCCCATTATTTTAAGTATGGGACTAGGGGTTCCAAAATAGGCAGCAAGGAAAGAGGGTGATTAATAAATAGGAAAACATCTCTCGAAGTGGCTGTGGGTTTTAGAGGAGAAACTGTCCCTGCTGTGTGTGTGTGTGCACATGCATGTGTGAGAGAGTGTGCACACACACAACTGGGCACAAGCTCTCAAACTGTTGGGCTGGAGAGAGCAGGGGAGAAGGGTGTGGTAGCCCCAATCTAGGATACCTGGAGGTACCCATTCTGGAGTTGCTACCTGTGGTCCAGGCCTAAAGGAGGGATCCTGGGGGGGAATCATGGGCATTATTTATGGAGCTGCAGAACCTCCTCTCTTTCTAACTGCCTCCTTTTGGAGCTAACCAGCAAGACGTGGAAGCTCACTCACTGCGAGACCAGGCTGCGTAGGAAGGGCTGGAGAATGATCTGACGACAGTGAGGAAGCCGCCCAGGCCACAGAGGTCAGCGCGGCAGGGAGAACAGGGCCGAGGGCTGCTTCCTACGAGCCTGAGAACTCCTAAAAGACTGTGTCTTCCAGCCTCTCTGCCCTCATCTCAGGGCCAGGCTCGCCGCACTGCTCAGGGTGTGCTGGCTGAGTGGATAGAGTTCCAAACCACAGGCCAGATAAATCGCACATTGAAACCTAAACTTATGTTCCTCCTTGTCTTGGCGAACAGCCCTGCTGTGGACCTGGCCACTGAGGGCATCTTCTCGCTGCTCTCCTTCCATGCCCACTGCATGTTCAATGCCTGCTGAGTGTAGATCCTGAACACTCCTTAACTCCCTCACCGCCTCACCCCTGCTATCATCACTCTGGCTCTCGCCGCCACCATTTCTTACCTGTTCCTTGCAGCGGCCTCCTAGCAGTGCCCCAAGTCTCATTCTTCTGGGCCCCACTCTTCTCTGTGCTGCGTTTTGGTACCTTTACATGTGTGAGTCTGCTTGCATCCTCCGTAGGCTCTGGACCCCTTCATGACGTCACACTGCCGACAGGGCAAGGTCCGAGGCAAACCTTTGGGTCCTTTATGACCTGAACTTCACTTCTATCTCCAACATCATTCTGCTCTCACCCACCACGCAGGCCTCCAGCCAAATGAAACCCCTTGCAATTCCCCCAAGGTGCGACACTCTCTTTTGTGCTGGAATGTTTGCATCTCCTGTTCCCTCTGCCTACAATTCCACCAGACAGGCACCTTGGTCAACTCCACGCCTTTGGGGCTTTGCTTAGACAGCAGCTTCCCTGACGACACCCATGCCATAGTGCTCCTGCTGGGTGCTCTGTGTCTCTGCCCCGGCCCTTCCACGTAAGCACCCCTTTTGCTCACTCAGCAGCTCTCTTCGGCTGGCCTGTGAGTGCCCCGCGGCCAAGACCTATGCTGGTCCTGCTGCCTGGCCCAGAGCAGATCCTCAAATACAGAACTGTATTTTCTTCCTTTTAACGACATTCCATATGGTAAGACCTACCGTGGACCTGCATTTTAGGAGGAAATGGCAGTGTTGTATTAAATGCATGCCAAATTATTTTTGACTAAGAAAATAATATACATGTATTCAAGCTAATGCACTTCTTTTTCAGTAAGGATCAGGATTAATGTTTGTATTGCCTTCCCTACGTTTGGAGAGGACTCTTCTCCCCCATGGGAGTTGCACTGGCAGCTCAGCAGAGCCCTCGGACAGCTGCTGCGCTCCTCTGGGCATGCTTGATACGGACCTCTGGGGTGCTTGGGGATTGCCAGTGTAGTTTCAGGAATATTGGAAAGTGCCATGATTTCTTCTGCTTTTGCTATTTGATTAAACTTAGTTTTTCTTTTTTCCCCCATATTGACTTATATACTGCTGGAAGTAAAGCAGCCTGTCTGGAGAATCAGTCTGACGCCTTTGACAGAGGAGCCACTGCTCCTGAGTGATAATCCCTGGAGACCAGGTGGGGGCCCCGCCCCTTGTGGCTTTGAAGGCGCTGCAGCCTGTGCCAGACCAGAGCTCGGCAGCCTGTCAGTGCATCGCTGGTGATTGAATGGCCGTCTCCAGGATGCGCGGTCACTTTCCCCTCTGATCATCTGTCACGGGGGTTTTTGAAGACGTTTTAGGCAAAAATTATGGATGCACATTAAAGAGAAAACGCCACTCATGTGATGCTACCAAAGCAAATAACCAGTTGAAACAACTCCTTTTCCTACAGCCACAGGCAGAGACAGACTTGTTCAGGCTTTCTTCTCCACCTGCTACCTGGCAAGTTTCTTGGGATCCCAATAGTAAGACACATTCGATAAACGTTCATCAGTGAAACTCAATATGCTATAACCTAAGAGTGGTGGTAAATGAAGTAGAAGGACTTTCTTTTCACTGATGTTTGGCAGTGCCTAATAGTGATGGGGATGACAATATAATTGTCCCTGTGAGTGTTGTGCTCCCTTTTATGCATTTTATGTTTTGCCCACATTCCCATGTAGACAAGGGGCTCGCTAGGGTCGGGGCTGCAACTTCCTCCTACATCCTATCTCCTAGCCACTATGCTCCAGGGGTTTCTGGGAAGAGCAGGTGTCCCTGCCCAAGGCTCCGGCAGGCCTCTGCTGTCTTTGTTATGAAGGGAAGTACTGCAAGGCCTGGCTCTCTCGCCTGATGCACCGTCAGCTTCCCAGGGTAAGGAAACAGCCTAAGCCTGCAGCGTGTGTCTTCATCTCCCATGGGGAATCTACTTCCCCTTTGAAGAGCTCAAGATGTGCTAGTCCTGTGTGCTTATCTCCTTCCATTTGTGTACGCACCACACTCCCTCATTTGCCAATGTCCACTGCTATAGGCTAGAGGGGTCTTCAGAAGACTGGCAGAAAGGGGTGGGGGACGCAGAGTCCTTTCTGTCAGTGCACATGGGACGGGTAGTGTTTCTTGTGATATGAGAGGTTCCCATAATCGCCTGTTACAAACCTTCCCTCCTCCACCACGATCATGAATGTAGCCCGTGGAGGGCTTGATTAATCCTTCCCTACTGCTGCTCTTATACAAGTCTCCAGCTGGTCTGTTTTCAGGTATCCCTGAACGTGAAAGGGCCTCAGTGAGTGGGAATGTCCAGGCAGAGGCTGTGACCCCAAGAACAGAAAAAGCATTCAGGGGATCACCTTCTTGAAAAACCAAACCAAATGAAAACAAAGCTCACTGCTGCAGCATGACTCAAACCTGGGCTTTGAATGCTGCCTTCCCTCCTCAGGCCTTCCCCAGCTGCGCTCTCAGATGCCCTTGCCTGAGCCTCTGTCCCTGTGCTGTCACACGGCCCTTGCCTGAGCCTCTGTCCCTGTGCTGTCACACGGCCCTTGCCTGAGAACTGTCCCTGTGCGGTCACACGGCCCTTGCCTGAGCCTCTGTCCCTGTGCTGTCACACGGTCTTGCCTGAGCCTCTGTCCCTGTACTGTCACACAGCCCTTGCCTGAGTCCGTCCCTGTGCTGTTACACGGCCCTTGCCTGAGCCTCTGTCCCTGTGTTGTCACACGGCCCTTGCCTGAGCCTCTGTCCCTGTGCTCTCACACCGCTTTTGCTGCCAGAGAACACAGAGAGGGAGAGAGCCTGTAATGATAACCTTATAAGAGTCCACACTTTTGTAATTATTTTCAAATGACAAAGCACTTTTTTATTCAGCATATCATAATTGTTTCTCACACCAAACTTGTGAGACATTCATTGTAATTCCCTTTTTTACGGATATGGATTAGGTAAGTTAAGTTTCTGTATCCATTTATGTATGTATCCATTCATCCATCCGAAAAACATCCACTGAGTATATGAATGTACATATTGTAGAGCTCAGTCATATGAGGAATACACACTAGGAGCACATCATCCAGCGGGTATAATATATGATAAAAAAATTAAAATATGAAACATAAAACAACCTAACATAAGGAGTGTAGAGGTAAAGTTTGCTGTGGGATCACACAACAAAGGGGCGTTCGACCTGATGGGAACCATGAGAATTATTTGCAGGGAAGAGGTCTACTGTGGTTGGTACTCAGGGTCATATAAGGATGGCTGATGAGGCTAAATATTTCTTTTGGGAACTACGAGAGGGGATTTTGGAATCTCCGGCTGGGCGGGCTGTGCTGCGGCTGAGCAGGAGTGAAGGCCATGGTGCCCACGGCAGGAGGGGAGCAGGGAGGCGGAGAGAGGGCCCTGGGGATGGGGGAGCCTGGCCGGAGGCCCCTAGGTCAGTGGGGGGTGGGATTAGCACTGAAACCCAGAGTCCCTGGTGCCACCCACTGACAACAAGCTGCCTTTTTTCAGAACACGTCCCGTTTTATATGTAGGGGAGCAGACGCCTGGAGAAGCTGAGCCACTCCACGCCTGCAGCCCCGGGGGCAGCCACAGTGAGGTGTGGCCAGCTGGCTGCTGTACCCTGTCATGCCCAGTGCTCTGTCCCCGGTGCCCAGCCCAGTGCAGCCTTGCAGCAAGTGTGCTCAGAGAGGGCAGTGCTCCCCACGCCTCCTGAGCCGGGAGGCTGGCTGTCAGGCTGGCTAGCTCGGCCAAGCATTCTCTGGGTTTCCCCTCGGAACCCGCCTTTGCAGAGGGCTTCCCTCCTGCTCTGGGCCCTCCTCACAGCCAGGCAGGGCCACTGTCTGTTTCAGGTGCCTGAGCAGGGAGACTGCAGCAGCCCTGGAGGATTCAACCCTTCCCAGGCACAAAGGGGGCCTGGGGGCCGAGGGAAGGGACCCCCCAGCGCCTGGCTCTGGAGCTCTACCCTGCAGAGCCTGCCGCTATTATCATCTCTGTCAGGGCTAATTCTCTGCAGCGACAGCTTTGACTGCAGCTCTTCTTCTTTAATTGAGTCCTTGTCACTCCATTGATGGTAATTTACACATCCAATAACTACGGTTAATGTGAAATGGAGGCGTAGGTAACGTTGGATACAGAGACCTTGTGAAAGAGCCATCTCCCAACAGCTGGGAGCCCTGAGAGATGGGCTTTCTGGACGCTGTGCCGTCCCAGTGTCAGGCTGAGGTGTGCTGGGGGGTTCCTTTTTCATTTGCCAAACGTTTTCTGAGCTCAAACAGAGTATAAGGAAGGTGAAGATATCACAATGAATGATAGATACTTCTTGTTTTCGAGGAGTTTCCAGTGTAATGAAGGAAAGAGACACAGACACAGATAACCAGGCCTGGAGACTGCATGGGAGGTCAGTCACAAGTGCGCCTCTGCACTCTGGGATCAGGGAGCCCAACAGCCACCTTCAATTCAATTACATTCGATTTAACTGAACCGTCAGTGCTAAGCACCTATTACTGAGAGAGCACAGGGGAGCGATGGGCTGGCTGCACAGAAGAACTAGGGCCACAAAGACTATGGAACACAGGCCCGTGCTCTGTCGTCCGCTCTCTTCCCCCACCCACTTTGCTGTTGGCCTGGTTTTCATTCACTCATTCAACACGCATCAGTGATGCTCTTACTAGACTCCAGGCTCTGTGCTTGTCTCTGGGGAGGAATGGTGAGTGAACACAGACTCTGTCCTTGTCCTTGTGGAACTTACTGAAGTGTGTGGGAGAGACAGCCATGAATCAAATCAGCACCTAGGTATGTAATTGGGAGCCGGACTCAGGAAGGATGCAGGGAGCTGTGGGTGACCCAGGGGTCCCCCTAATCTGGCAGGCCAGGAGAGCGCTGGGTGTGTGCCACAGCAACTGCCAGGCAATTAAAGACCTTTTATTCTTTATAGTTGATATATGTTATACACCAATACATGTATAAATATAATATATATTTATATATTGAAATTTTTATATACATTACCTTGTAACCTACAAAATATGATTCCTGGTAGTGAGAATGGATCTGTTCAAAAAGCTGAACAGAAAATGGAAATTCACTCTCAAAGATTTTACATGTTAAAAGTGGCTAGGAAAATACTGGGAAAAGCATGGGTAAATATTTGTATAATCTTTGGGTGGGTAAGGCCTTCCAAAAGTATGAAGGAAAAGATAGATAATCTTTATCACATAAAATTTTAAAATGTTAGAAAACTGCAAACAAAGGTGACAGACAGGTGAGAAGCTAGAAGCTTTCTGTCTCACACGTGGCATGCTGTTGGCATCCCAGGCTGGCAAGGGCCGTGTAGGTGGCCTGAATGTTAGATACTAACAGTCTTCTCTACCAGGTAAAGAGCTGCCTCCCTGAGACTCCCAGTGACATCGGCTCTCTCACTGACTCCCCTGGGACCAGCCTACTCCTCTCCCACATCCAGTCATTTATAGATTATTACCTGCCATGGGTTGAATGTGTTTCCAAAAGTTCACACATTGGACAGGTAATGCCCAATGCAACACTGTTGAGAGGTGGAACCTGTAAGAGCTGATCAGGTCATGGGGGCTCTCCCCTCATGAAGGGATTCGTGCTGTTATCTCGGGAGTGGGTTAGTTATCAAAAGACTGGGTTCCTGATAAAAGGATAGGTTTGATACCTTTCTTCTCTTGTTCTCTCACACTCTCTTGCCCTTCCACCCTCAGCCTTGGGATGATGCAGCAAGAAAGTCCTGGCAAGATGCAGACCCCTTGATCTTGAACTTCCCAGCCCCTAGGACTGTAAGAAATAAATAACTTTATAAATGGCCCAGTCTGTGGTATTCTGTTATAGCAATACAGACTAAAACATTGCTTTCAGGACGCTGCGCCAGTGGTACAACTGATTTCCATCCTAAATGGTTGATGCCCCCATGTCACACAATTGTCAAAATATTTTGAATTTCATCCCATCTTTAACATGATATAATTGTATGTTTACTATGTGCCAGGCGCCGACTTATGTATGTTAGATTCACTAACTCATATAATCCTCACAGCTCTAGGAAGAGGATATTATTACTATCCCCCATTACAAAAGAAGAAACAGAGACATAGAGAGCTCAACTCTGCCCAGGGTTATGCAGACTGAAAAAGTGAGGCTGAATGTAGGAAGCATGACTTTGAGCCGGGACTCACCCCTGAACATCATCGCCTCTTCCAAATCAACAAGAAAAGATCAAGACCCACCCAACAGAAAACCTGGTGAGGGTTTGAATGGATAATTTGCACACACGCATATGCAAAAGAGTTACAGATGTATAATAAACCTATGCAAAGATTTTGGTTCTCACTACAAATTAAAGAAATGCCAATAGCAATAATAATGAGAGTTTTTCTAAGATCATATTGGAAAAAAGTTAAAAAGATAGACAAAACTGAGTGTTCAAGATGGTGTGAGGATTTGGACAATGTCAAGTGTTCTTAGTAGGGTTTGTCATAACATTTTTGAGGCAGTTGGTAATTTGTGTTGAATATAAATGTATTTACCTTTGAATCAACAAGTCCACTTCCAGGTTTACCATAAGGAGAAAATTACAGAAGTATAGAAATCTATATACTCACAGATGTTCACAAAAGTATCCTTATAATTGCAAAACAGTGAGAACAACCAGAATGCCCATCAACAGTGAATTGGTAGAGCAAATTATGGTTGTTCTTTACAATAAAACATTGTAACCCTTAAAAATGGTGACTAAAGTGAAAATACTTGAATGACACTTTTCATGAAACAAGATCATAGAACAGTTTGTATAGTATCATACTCTTCCTATTATATAGTGGGATATATATACATGTCTATCTATGCAAGGGAATATTCTGGAAGGGAGGTCACTAAAAAGTAAATAGTAGGTATCTCCAGGTCTAGGAGACTTTTTTCTCTTTTTCTTGTGGAAAAATTTCATATTGTTTCAATTTTTACACTGAAATGATTTCCTTTTCACAAAAATAGTAAGATACTTAGTTAAAAGCAAACTATCAGTGAGATATTGGCTATGGCTTCTAGCTGAGTCTCCTGACAGGCTTTGCATTTCTTTAGAGTAGGTGTTTCAAACTGCAGGTTAAAATCCATTGCTGGTTGTGGAATCGATTTGGTAGGTTATAGGCAGCATTAAAAAACAAAACACACAAAGTTGAGTGTTATTCTATGAAATAATAATTTAATAAATATGTATGTGATTCTGGTTTGTGAGATAAAATATTATCTTTTTCTAGAATCAAATGCCCTACTTTGGAGTATGCTAAAGATACAGTCATGAGCAGCCAGATTCCTGGGGTTCACATACTGAGGAGGCCTTCACCCCACCCCATGGGGCAAAGGAAATGAAGGGCCCACAGAGAAGGGGGCTTTCTTTTCGTGGTCTGTGGCATCCGAACCTGTCAGAACGCTCTCACTTGCGTCTCCTTTTGCTCTTTCTCCTTCCTTTTATCCAAGGCACTAAGCGAGCTGTGAGTTTGTTGACAGTACGTCCCTCACCAGCAGCGGCGGGTAATACAGAGACACAGCTTTTGCAGAACACCAGCTTGCTGGGGCCGCCCTGCGCGCACTGCAGAGCCACACACTGCAGTCGTTGAGGAGAAGGTGCAGGGTGACCCTGCAAGGCTTCGGCGGACAGCAAGTTAATGCTTCCTCTTGGCTGAAGGTAACATTATGTCGATAACAACCAAAAAGAAGGCTATAGACAGAAAGACTGTCTATAGCAAGAATAAGATTAATGATACTACTCACACAGCATTTTACAATTCAAGTGCAAATATGATCATTATATTAATAAAAAGTTGTATTAATTATGCTTTTTATTTTCTGTAATTTATGATGCTTTGACTGAAGCCTTGAGGATCAGGGAGAGACTGCTCTCCCAGGGCTCACTAGTTCCTAGAGTCAGCAAACAACTTGCTTTGAGCAGGTCTTTGATATGTAAACCAACAAGTCTGAGCTCCTTTTATCGGCAGTCTGGGACGCTATCTCCCTGCCTTAGCCATCCAAGGGCCCGGTCCTGTGTAGCCCAGAGCCTGCTGAAATTATTCAAACTACCCAACCCTAAACCTGCTCAGTCGCTTACCCTGCCCCACCCGTCTCTTCCCAGACAGCCACACTGAAGGTTTTGCCCACATTTTCCTCTTGGTTCTCCACCTGCTGCCCCTGCTGCTTCCCCAGGAGTCCTCGTGTGGCGTGGCGTGGCGTGCCCCCTCCTTTTGGGAACCGTGAGTAACAAACTATCTTTTCACTGACAATCATCTCTTGACCTGTTGGCTTTGCCATATCTATTAAAACAAATCCTGAGTACATTTTAACAAAAAGAGTCAAGCAACTCCAAGTGACATAGGCCCTCAAAATACTCAGATTATTCAGAAATATTCATATTAACAGCAGGCTCAAGCCATTGAGGATTTATATCCTCACTTTGCTAATACATTTAAGATCACGGAGAACATATTGTGAACAGAGGAGCCACCTGGAGGGTGGATGGCATTTAAAACCCACCAGAATGAAGTCCTTGGATTGGCACAGTCATGGCCGTGACGATTCCTATGGGGGTGAACTCAAGAGTCTGGATTAAGACGTTTCCTGGGACTGCGTATTTGCAGAAGCATTCACTGGTGGCCCTGAAGGCAAGGTGGGAATCAACTCCGACTGCCATGAGTCAACAAGCGAAGTGGCGCCCTTCAGAGTCTTTTCTCAAAGGTCTCTACTGCAGGCGCTTGGCCACCAGTGCCCTTTCTGACTGCAGCGCACACACCCGGCAGCGGCGTACACAAGCAGCACCTCTCTCTCCTGCACAGAAAACCTTCTCATTCTCCTTGCGAAAGGATGCTGTAGAAGCTTTTGGGCCAGTTCACACTGGGGAGATTCTGTGCTGGAAGCATTCATGCTGTTAGAACAATTTGACAACAGGAAATTGTCAGCCAATTTCTTGAGTGCCTGGAAGCTTACAAAGGGAGTCCAGGATCATTCCTTCTGGATTCAAGTGCTGCACTGACTTACTTGCAAAAGAGAAATGTTCTAAGATATCAGATCAATCAAGGCAGTCTCATAGCTTTCCCACCTGTCTGGGGCATAATCCTAGTGGTCCTCAGTAGGGGACACTCAATGGACACCGTAAGTGCCCTCTAAGGCTCTTGTTTTCAAACCTTGCCATCAGTCTTGACACGCTGACCCTGCTGGGGACAGGAGGGAGGTGGAGTGGAGGGTAATGGAAATTGTCATATAAGACACTGTATATGCCTATGCCTAGCACTGGAGTTTCTCTAGACCTTGCTTTTCTGGATTTGGGGAGAAGAATCCTTATTTCAATGATGTCTTGATGCCGGGTGAAATAGGATTGTCATAGGGCAAGAAGACATGCTGGGAATTGTGTCCTGGCAAGCAAACGAACCCCCACCTTCCCTCCCCAACATCAGGGCTCCATTATCAGTGCACAGTAACTGCTCATGAGGATGGGGCTTACAAAGGGCTGTCCCTCACATTTGTCACCTCTTCAATCCTCACAATGACTGGGTGTGTTATTACCTCTGTGGGCATGGAGTCTGTGGCTCAAGAGGTTAAAGAGCCAGTCTGAAGTAAGGACAGCGAGGGTCAGAGTGTGGCTTGGAGCCTGGTCTGTCCCACACCCTCCACCCAACCCACACTGCTCAGTGGTGCCCATATCCAGCCAAAACTCATCACGTGTCTATTCCAAACCGTGTGCAGGAGGGTGGTCAGCCTTCCCAAAGCAACTGTTTCAAATGTATTTTGCTCTTCCTGAGCCAACCATGACGGGTCACTTCATGCTGTCTTGGAGAAGGCTCTCAGGACTTTGGAGTCACCGACGCCAGCTGTTTTCAGGAAAGTCAAGCAGCTGTTGACTTCTGAGTCTGGGTGAATTTGTGTGAAGAGCTCAAAGTACTGTTTCTTAACCAAATGCTTCATCTCACGTGCAGACAGGGTGTGCTTCACTGCAGGAGGCCCTGGGGTTTCTGGCCCCACAGAGGAGCCGGGGCACATATGTGTGGAAGGTCCGAAGCTCTGCACAGCCTGCCCTGATCCGCTCTGGAGACGCAGCCTTTCCCCTTAATCACAGTGTCATGTGCTGCCTTGGAATCACTGTGCAGGATGTGGCATCTGGGTGCCACAGCGCAGCCCCAGCACAGGGGGCCGTGGTGGGGGCCGTGCAGAGGGTCGCCCGGCAGCGCTGGGCTTGGATCACATGGGCCTGGGCTTGAGTAATATGCTTTGAGACTTTACTCACCTTCCTGAAGACACAGTTTCCTCATCCCTAGAGTAGGAAAAATCATTCCAGTTTCAAAAGATTGTTGTAAAAATTAAATGAGATTAAAGAAGTAAAGCCCTTAGTGTGTTTAGTGCATGCTGGGCTCTCAGTGAATGCTAGTCAGTGTCACCTTTGCTCCCCTCCCTCCCTCCCTCCTCTCTTCTTTTCTTCTGTTCTCTGTTCTCCATTTCTTTTCCTCACTCCCCAAAGCTCTGCTTCGAGAACAAGATGCTTTCTGGTGGGTTAGGACAAGAGGAGGAAAAGCTGCCCCCTTGGGCTGCACAAATGCCACAAAGCTTGGCAATAGCTTCTCCGTCACCCAGCCGGGACCAAGGCCCCAACACCTCCTTTGTCCCAACGACACCTGTGGTGGGGAAAGAACAGAGGTTGGGGGGCGGCTATCCGATGTGCCTCCCTGTCTTCCTCCTAATAAATATGGAACTCCCTGAACTGGAAACACAGTACACCCCACAAAAAAGAAGACAGTTAAAAATTACTCCTGTTGCAATGTAATAAAGGAGAAATACCCCCTTTTGCATTAGGAAATGACTCTACTTTCCAGTTCATATGTGAAAGCAGAGACCCTTATGGCTGCTGGCTCACTCATTCCAAGCATTAATTTTCTATTGTGAATAAAATTAATGAGTTTAGTCAATTTCTGGTGCTCATAAAGTTGTGCTTTTCATTACCAAGGTTAACAGCCTGCTGGGGATGCCTCCTGCCAGAGCACCCACAGGGGGCGGGGCCTGGGCAGATGCTGCTTGTTGGGGCAAGGGGAGGGGAGGAGGGGATGCTCCACTGACCTGTCCCCTGCCTGGCCCTGGGACCCTCCAATGTCTGTGTCTTGTTTCTCCTATCCCGCGAGCTCCCCCTCTTATCTGACTCTGGCTTAAAAATTAGCTCTCCCAGGAGCCCTGTCTGATCAACCCTGAGTACTGTGACCACTCCACAGTGTCCTCCCAGCACCTGAGCACACTCAGAGTGACAGATCCGAGTCTGATGGAGGAGCTGGCCAGGCGATGACAGTGCGGCTTGATGGGCCGTGATGGGCTCCTTGCCCAGGCTGGGGCCAGCAAGTCTTTCTGAAAGATGTGATATTTAAGTGTCTAGGCTGGGAACTTCAGGGTGAGCGGGAGTCAGCCCAGCGAGACAGAGCGGGGGTGGGGAGGAAATGCTCCATGCTGAAGGTGTGCGGGCTGTGCAGGACCTGCCCTGCAAGCCCCAGGAAGAGCATGAGGTAGAGGTGCTGAGGCACTAGCAGCACAGGGGCCTTTGTGCCTTGCTCAGGGCCTTGGAACAGATTGCTATAGAACTGGGGACCCTTCTGAGTCTGTTTTGTGTCTCTTCTTACAGGGCATCCCTCTAGGCAGGGGGTTGGGAAACTAGGACCCACCAGCCACAGCCAACCCATTGCCTGTTTCTGCAAATAAAGTTTTATTGGAACATAGCTATGCTCATGCTCTTTATTACATATGCCTATGGCTGCTTTTGTGCTATGGTGGTACAAAAGTAAGTGCAACAGAAATCATATGACCTGCAAAGCCAAAATATTTACTGTATGGCCCTTTATGGAAAAAGTTAGCTGACCCTGCTCTAAGCTCTGCTTGCAGCAGACCTTCCTCATGCTTGGCCTCAAGCAAATATTGCTGTCATCTGTTCCGGTGCTTTGAGTCTGTCTGTAGCTAATGGTAAGATGCTAAGAATTAATAAGATTACAAACTGCAAAAGCAAAGGCTTGGCTGTCAGAGTACTTATGCTTGGATCCTGGCTTGACTAGTCACTAATGATTGTAAAATAATAATAATGATAGTAGTAATAGCAGTAAATGCAGTTAGAATTTCTATTTATTCAGTTAGTTGCTGAATGTGACAGGTTTGGGACTGAGCTTTTTAATACACTATTTCATTCAAATTCTCACAAAGACGTCTTGGATGTAGGTATTTTTTTAATCCACATTTTATATATGCTGAAACTGAGACTCAGAAAGAATAGGTGATGTGCTTGAGTCAGTTAGGAATTATGTTCTGCTTCTAGCTAAAGAATGAGATATATGAAACCAATAGCGCAAACAAAACAGAAGGTTTCTTTTTCACCCTGGCCATTATAGAAACCTGGAAATGAGCAAACATGGTATATGACATGGCAGCTTCACTGATATTTACGTTGCGTGTTCTTATCACATTATTTTTCAGTTTTTGGGTCTCCTCGTGGACCAACATAGTGACTGGGATGCTACCCATCATGGTCACATTCTAGTTAGCAACAGTGGAGAAAAGGGAAAGGGTAAAAACGGCATTTCCCTACGAAGATAACTCAAAATCCTCTGCTTGCATCTTCTTTGTCAGTTCCTACGGCCATGCTACCTGCAGGGGAGGTAGGCAAGTCTTCTGCCTGGGCACATTGCTTCCCCTTGATAAAACAGGGATATGCTACTAACAAAGAATGCACATTGGAAAGGTTACTAGCAATGGCTGCTGCATCTGCCACTTTGGCTCCCCAATTTCCATGGACACCACTTTTCCACATAGTGAACACTGCCCCCTAATTCCCAAGGCAACACTCCCTAGATTTTATCCAGTTACTGCATCCAGCTTATGCTTTGGGCAGACCTCTCCATAGTTCCAGACGTGGCCTAGTGACCCATAAACTAAAGGACAAGCTATCAGTTCCCAACCTACCCAATATGTCATTGCAGAGAAAAGGTAAAATAACTACAATTTAAAAAAAATCATCTGCCACTCAGGAAAGGGGGGAAAGAGAAACACAGCAACCATTGTTTATAGTGATGATCAGACCCCACCAGGCAGGATTGGGAAGGACTGTCCACTTTGGCAGTGGAGGGGGTTCTCTGGCTGTTCCATGTGACGCCCCCTTACTGTCTTGGGGAGGAGCTCCATGGCTTCTGGCTCTACCTTGGGAAGGCTCTTCCTTGTCAGTCACCTTCCATTGCCACCTCTGACACAAACACTGGAAGAGGATCCCTCCTGGATGATGCGTAGTTTCCACGCCCTGTGATGTGGGGTAAGGGACCAGGGAATGGAGCACATCTTAGGGACATCGCAGTCTCTGGTTGTTGCAGAGACTGAGCTTGAGGTTTCTTTAAAAACATAGCCCCTCAAACCCCAAATGGGCTTCTAGTTTATTTGCTTCTGGTCATTTTAATGTACAAATATCCACAGCCACATTTCTTTATGTCCAGACATAGTTTTTAGGCCTGAATATTTGTGTTTTATTCTCTGGCCTTTGTACCCTTAGCTCTTAAATTAACGGTGACTGTGATGATAGTACGCTTTATCTGATCTTTGCTGGTGCATTGGCTCCCATTGTCTGCAGAGCACTTTTAATAAAAGGTCTTGATAAAGGCTTGAGTTGTAGTTTTATCTTTGACCAAGTTCCCACTTCACAGCCTCCACGTGTAACTTTCAGTTTGGAGTACAGCCGGGTTTGGCTATTTTTTTTTTTAGTTTTGTGAAAACTCTCATTTAATTGACACAGGGCCTAGGTTAGAAAATGTAGTATTTCCTTCCTTGTATGCTTGTATGTCAGATAGTTCTAGCAGGAGCCCATCTCTGTCTTGCAGGATTTTGTGCAATGTGACAAAAATGAGTCAAGCCACATCAATGTCTTGCTTTCTTTCCACTACTCCCCAATGCTGAAACCTCAGAAGGCATGCGATCTAGCTTCCCAGAGAACGGCAGGAACTGGACCAAATGCTCTGCCGCAGCTTGCGAGGGCTGTCCGCGTTCCACCTGGGAGGGGAGGTCACCCTCCTGGCCCGGCTGGTTCCCTTCCCAGAGCTCCTGTTGCGTTCTGGTTCTGTTCTGCGGACTCCACGTCTGACAGCACATTCTTTATTAGTTAGAAATTGCATCTGTCTGTTAGTAGAGGTCTGACCTCAGGGGGCTGAAACGCTCGAGGGCTGAAGCAATAGGTGCCCAGCTCACTCCGCAACAACAGCCGCCTCCGCATTGCGGCTGGGTTGCCGCCTCCCTGTCTGCGCGCATGCGCTGATCATTCCGCCTCAGTTTCCTTACCCAAGAAGGGGCGTAATCATGCGCCTGCTCAAGGGGCTGTTTTGAGTAGGAAATGCGATGTGGCATACAGTGTTACATGAATATTGGTGTTATTATTAATGTGTTTTCCCATTGGGAAACAGATTTGCACGAAGCAGAACTTTCACTGTCCCGACCCGAAAGAGCACTGTTAGTGGAAAACGCCGGCATCACGCAGCCCAGTATTAGAAATGTTTATTAGAAGTAGCACGTGGGCAGCAACTCCCAGCCTCTTCCCAGACATCATTTATAATTTCCTCCTTCTTATGTTCCTTCCGCCCTCCCCGAATCCTTTCTTCAGCCTCGGTCCTTCGCCGCCCCCACCCTCGCCCCGAGGTGCTGGGCGGTCCCTGTAAGGGCCCTGTTTGGAGATGGCGGAGCTTAGCAAGGGGCCTGCAGCCCCGTGGGCTCAGGGACCAGGCGGAGGAGGCGGGGCGCCCCGCTGGGGGAAGGCCGTGGCTGGGCCCGCCGAGCCTCCTCGCAGCGGCCTCTCCAACCCCACGGGACAGGCAGCCTCTCCGGCGGAGCTCCCGCTAGCCTGGCAGGTGCGGGGAGAACCCTGGAGGGGCCATGTGGGAGGACATTTTGAGGAAGTCATTAGGAGGCTGGAAACGTGCCGGTTCCGGTTGTGCACGTCCTGTAGGTTGTGGGTGGGGCTACGCCTATAGCTCAGTGGGAGGGGGACTCGGACGTCCTGGGCCGCCTCTGTGGTGGTGGCCTTGTTTTCCTGAGGGATGGGGTAGGAGGCTTATTATAGCAGGAAGCCTCAAGCCCCGACCTGGGCAAGCACTACCTTAAGGAATTAAGGTAAACCCTGAGGCACTATTTAGGAAGAGCATAGTGTCACTTTCTTTATAGATCTTCTCTTTTTACAGATGGTTATAAAATAAAACGCCAAAAGTACAAAGAGGAAAATAAAATCACCCAACCCCATCCGTGAGAGAGGGCCCTGCTACCCTCAGGCTCTGTGTCTCTCAGACCTCTCTCTGGGGGCGCATGTGCAGAGGGTGATTGCAGGACCTGAGTCGTTCTTTTCCTGTTCTGTACTTGATTCTTTGACCCTAGCATTTTGTTGGGGACGTCTGTCCTCGTCACCTAATACAGACGTATAAAGATCTCTGCTCTGAGATCTTATAGCTTTGCGAACAGAACAGTTTGTAGGGAGAAGCGGAGATACTAGACTTCACCATGGAGCCAGGCTGTGCCTGTTTGGACAAGGCTCCCCAAGGTGCCCTTTGACTGACTGTGAAGCACCCTGAGGGCTCTGGGCCTAGATGTGGTCCAGCAGGAGTCTGTCTGAGAGCCCAGGCCCCACCCCACCTGGGAGGGAGGGGAAAGACTGGGCAGAGTTGAGTCTGTTCACCCATCTAGGCCCATAAATGTCTATGGAGCAGAGTAACTGCTTATGAAACAGACCATTGAAGCACAGGAAGCCTCAGAGCGGAGCTCTGCGGGGCTCTGACTGGGTGATCTGGAGGGGTGGGGAATGTGCTTTCCGGTCATCTGGAATGTAGCTACCCACAGCTACCTGCATTTCATGGAGCCAAAGCCTGGGGACATGGGGCTGGAAGCCAGACTTTTGGATGTTTTTCCCTCTGGCATTCACTACCTCGGTACATCCTGATGTCCTGGCCCTGCAGGGCTAACCGATCAACAATTCATCTTCCATCTATTGCCAAAGTAACTTAGCTAAAATGCAAATATAAACTTGGTCTCTTCTCTAGTTAAAGGCTTCCATAGCTGCCTGTCATCTACAGACAAAAGTCCCTCCTCTGAAGAGAGGCTCGCAAGGCCCTCCCGGTCTGGCTGCGTGACCTCCAGCAGTGCACGGCCTCTTCAGACACATCTTCCAGCAAAGGAGAGCTGCTGAGTGACCTCCACAAACCAAGATGTTTCTTGCCTGCCTGCCTTCTTTCTGTCAACTCCTAGCTCTCCTTGAAGACATGGCTCAGGTACCTCCTCCTCCAGGAAGTCTTCCCTTCCCTCAGCCTATTTCCTTTCCCCCTACCCTAGCTACCAAACACTGTGCCCACATCTCCGCTGGATGCCTGCAGCTATCCTCTGGCAGTGCATACAGCTGGGCATATACGTCTGTGTCTCCCACCAGGCCTGGGTCCCTTCACTTTGTGTCTCTGGACCCCACTGTGTTTATGGAGTTTAGAACCCAGTACATTTTTCTTGAATGTATTGAATGATGGGACAGCTATTTCTCTAGCTTTTGCCTTGGAGATTGTGTCATGTGCTCATGGAGGAGAGGTAGGGGGGTGGAGATGATTCTAGTTATCCAGGAGATGTGGGGCCTGGATGCACTTGTCTGCCGTTTGCTGTCTGATGGCTTCTTCCAGGCTGGTAGCTCTGGAGCCCTGGGAAGCCAGGCCGGTGCCAAGCCTGGACTGCACTGGACAGTGGGGGTGCTCTGCCCGGAGCTCTTCCTCGGGGTCCGCAGATCCTATTGGAGCTGCAGCATTGTGTGCACCTGGCATATGTGACCTTGGGTGAGTCACTTCACTTTTCTGGGCCTTGGTTTCCTCACCTGTAAAATGAGCAGGGATGGCCTCATGTTCCTTCAACACTTCCCCACCACAGATATTCTGTGGCTCTGAGCACACTCTGCTCGGAGGATTGCCTGAGAAGCAGAGGCCTGGGGACAAGAGAGAAGAGAGAAGCAGGGAAGGCAGCTCCTCCACTCCATGGGGGTGTGAGCGTGCGAGTCACAAGCATAAGTACCCTCGAGGGCTCCTAAGAGCCGCAGACCATGGCAATCTCACAAGCCCAGGTGAAGCCCTCTCTTTTTTTCTGTAACAAGCTCTTGTTTCCTCCTGCCCCCGTTCTGGGGATCAAAACTAGGAAGTCAGGCCAACACCTCAGAGTCTTGTATCATCTCTGCCTCTTCCCTACCCTGCCGGTCCCCAGGCCAGAGCTGAGTGTGCCCAGGGTCAAGCGGTGAAGCCTCCTTAGAGGCCCTTCATCCAGGGTTTCAGATCTCCTGCGTCTTTTATAGCAATGAAAATTCTGGAATCTTTTGCCAATATTTTTAAAAAGTCTGATAAAAACTATGCTTGGGTCCATGTTCAGACTGCAAAGGCTGACTGAAATGTCAAAGTCTTTCACTTTGGCTTGAATTATAGCAACTGGTATAATTATCTCATACCAATCAGTGATTCTAATGGACACTAATCAGGTCCTTTGACTTGTTTACAATATGGGAGATGAAGCAATAAATACAGACCTGCAAACAGTTCCACATGCCATAAAGCAGGAGCAGTAAAAGAGGGCCTTATGGGGCAGGGTCTTGAAGCAGCAGGCTGTTCCTCATTTGATAAGCGGGGCACCTGCACTTGGAGAGGTAGGGTGGCTCCTCCAGGCCAGATGGGATAGGTGGGACCCAGCTCTCTGTCCCCTCAGTGGTCTTTCCTTGACTGTATAAGAGCACACATTCTTTTGCTTGAACACATTGAGGCATTTGCCTTCTGGGAGAGGGGGCAAAGACTGCTAAGCTGAGCAGTTCAAACTTTGTTGGGTCTGACCCTTAGGCAGCAGAAAGATTTTATGCTGTTACCTGCGTCCACCCACTTCCCGGGTATATGGACATGCCCTGACGCCTTCCTGGGGAGCTTGCTTCCAGGTCATTCTGGGTTCCATCCTGCTCATGCCCTGTGTCCTCCTGTACAGCTCACAGAGTGTGGCCACAGCGAGTTGGTGTGAGGGTGGGATGGGTAGCCCTGAGACCCCCACAGATAAAAGGAAGCCACTACCAAATAGAGGAGCCAGACAGGCATGAGGGCTGACGCAGTGAAATGTGCTCTGTCCCTCTATTGGACATCCGGTGGATGGGCTTTGTGCAGAGGGTGGCGAGGTGAAGGGGGCATGCCAGCCACCCTTGGGCACTGTGCACAACTAAAATTGTGTCTACCTGGTAAGGATGCCAAAAATATTTTTGGATGCTTTGATGAAAAAGCTAAAGGCAATGAGTGTTGTATTTGCAGTGTTGACATCAACATCAGAGTGTTCCCGGAGGTGCTGCAATGCTGATTTGCAGATCAGAAAGAGGAACATGGAGCTAAGACTCGCAGCAGGTAGAGAAGCTGAGAGGGGCACCCGGGGCCAAGGCCGCAGCCCGGCAGATGCAGAGGCTTGGAGGAGCCGTGCGTCTGGATTGGGGTCAGAGCGTGTGTGTGTGAGGCGGCTGAGGCTGATGTTGACAAAGGAAGGCCAGGGCATATCGTTGAGGCCTTGAGTGCCAAGTAAGCCCTTCCCTCCCTGCTGCCAGCCCCTGGGGACCTGCAGAGCCTGCTCACATCTCTTTTCTAAATTCGGCTTGGTGTGGCAACTGAGAACAGAGGGGCCCATAAAAAAGGACGGATTGTCCAGGCCTCACGTTCTCTGGCCTTCGAGTCCTCCTTGTGCCTGCCCATGTAAAATGGCAAATCTCAGAGAAGCAGGGATAAGATGTGACTTGGGCCCTGGCTAAGAGTCCCCTCCTCAGCTTCAGACGAGGGATCTCTGGGCATGAGCTGCTGAGCTCGAAGCTACCAAACTGCTCACAGCTCACCCTCAGCTTGGCTCTGTTGGCGTGGGTCAGGGAAGTTGGCGTGCAAAGTGCTCCCTGGGGGCCAGTTGGCAGTGAGTTGCAGAAACACAGAGCCAGCGGGAAGCAGCCACAGTGCAGGAGCCTTCTTGGCCAAGAGGAAGGAGAACTAATGTTTGTCGAGTGCCTGCTTGGAGTCAGGCACTGGGCTGAGCAGTTGAAACAAGCTTAATGCCTATAACTAACTCCATGTGGTTTGCTCCTAGTTCACAGATGTGGCAACTGAGGCTCCAAAAGGTTAAGAGGCTTGTCCCAGATCAAAGTATTAATTAGTGGAGGAGATGGGACTTGAACCTAGTCACCTGCCTGGAGGGTCAGTGTGCTTTCTGCTGTCTCCCCCACTGTCCTCACTCTGACCTTTTGGTGACCACAGACACCTGAGACCTCAAGGGATGCCACTTTGTCTCACGAGTAGCCTAAGTTTCCCCCAGAGCATCATGCAAGCCTTGCAACTTCACTCCTGCCCTTGTGCCACACCTGCAGGCTCATGCTCAGATGCTGTCTGCCAGATGGTCCAGGAGTTCAAGCCACCTCTATTGCCCTTTCTCCCTCCTCTCATCCTCCTCACCAAACTGCAGGTGGTTTCTCTGGGAGACTCAGGCAACACCCTCCTGTCCTGTGGGAGGGGCGCTGTGGGCAGGGTTTCCAAGCTGTAGAGATGGAGTTCACAAAGCTGTGGAGAGACGAGGTGGAGAGGAGAGAACATCCCAAGTCTGGGGCGGGTTTGGTGCCCCCTCTTCCTCCTGGATTCCGCTGTGGAACCAGTTTGGACTGTTCTCTGCACCCCCAGGAGCCCACGCTCCTGCTGAGGGGGAACCCTCTCCCCGCAGTGCCTAAGAGGGGTTCTGTGCACAGTCCCCTGGGGATCGGGACAGGAGCTAAACTTGGCGTCACAGAATGGTTATCTGGAAGGGTGAGGAGGAGAGGCCGCAGGTGCCCCGGCCTGCTGTCGGCTTCCTGCTGCGTTAAGCACGTCTGTGTCTCCGTGTCCTGTGGAGGCAGCTTAATGCACTTCCGTGATTGCAGAAGCTCTCTTGCCAAAGAGACCTTCTTCCTCCTGGCCTTCATGTCCCAGTGCCCTCAGTGCGCAGGAGATCATAACCGGCAAGCCCCGTCTCAGGTCACCACAGTACCATTAACTTTGTGCTGTGATTAAATGGATCCCCAGGAAACTTCTACTCAAATACATCTCTCCGTAGGACAGCTGCCAGGGGCTGGAATCACAGCATAGTGACTTACTCCTTTGGTTAAGTACCAGTCCTCATTAGATCCTGAGCTCACTGAGAAGGGGCCACTTGGAACTGTTACTTAGTGAGAGTGGAGAGATTGTGCACTTACCAGGTGGCTGTGAGCTGGGAGGGCAGGTGGGTGCGGGTGAGGCAGAGGCAGGGCAGCTCCGGGCAGTGCGCCCCACAGGAGGAGGGAGGCTGTTGTGCGGGCGTCAGTGGGGCTCTCACCACCTGCGGTGGGATCTTGGGTTGATCACTTCGCCTCTTAGGGCCTTGGCTTCCTCATCCATTAGTTGTGGACCTGGGATTAAAGGATTTCTAAAGATTTTACTAGTTCTGAAATTCTGGTCCCTGGACGACTTTAGGGAAAAGGGAGCTTCTTCCCATCATTATTTTATCATACTTGATCTTTGATCTTCTCTAGTGGGGAGGTAGGTAGTTAGGATGATAGGTAGTTAGAGAAGAACCAACTCAGTGGAAAAGCTGAAAGTCTTGTGGAAAAGTAAGTTAAATTGACCCATTGTGACTCCAGGGATCTGGGGAGACTTTCACGTCTGTGTTTTTGAGTATACATCTCTCCTCTCAGATCCGAGATGTGCAATGACTGTGCATTTCTGAGGGCTTGTGCCCAGTGACGAAATTGGCAAGAGGGGCAGGGAACCGGCCAGCAGGGAAAGCTGCTGAGGCCATCAGAAACATTCCCTTCCACCGCCCCGGTGCTCTGCAATGCGTCCGGGTCTGAGGAGGATACCAGCGGACATTGACCTTGTCTTTAAGGAGTGTCCACTTAGGAAGTTTGGGCACAAATGCTGGAATTTCTAGTCCTCTGCTATTGAGAAAGACAATCACTGGCGCATGGGTTCAGAAGACAGAAAAGGAAGCTGAAAAGACTTGGGCGAGGCTATGGTTTGAAGTGGGCTTCTGTCATGATTGGAGACAATTTAGTGGCATGTTGGTGGAATTTCAAGCAGAAGAGATAGCAGGAGCCAGAAGAGGTTTGCAATCTTTGCAAAGAGGAGAGGGAGGGAGTGGCAAGGGGAAAGGACAAAGAGAAGGGGGAGTAAGAGGAAGCTGGGGAGGATGGGAGGGGAAGGAGCAAGCGTGGAAGGCTCTGAAGGTCAGCCAGGGAGGTGCCACACCAGTGCCACGCCAGTGCCACGCCAGCCGTGGGCTTGGAATTCAGTCTGGGAGGAGAGCGCTGGCTACAGCGGAGAAGGAGAGCAGTGGAGAGAGGAGAGAGGACGCGCTGCACACTGAGAAGGGGGGGCCCTGACTAAGCCCGTGCTGCTTTTAGGGTGCTGACTTGCCCTGCCCTCAGAAGGAGCTGCCCCTACGGCACAGCCAGGGGTCCAAGATGCAGGAGGCTGAGCCATGAGGAGCAGCTGAGGCTGAGCCTGCCTTTTCCTCTTCCCTGCCTGACCCTTCCTGCCAGACTCCCTTCCCATTTGTCTGGTTGCTCCCCTCAGTGTAAGCCGGCTCAGCCCACTCCCGGGAGACCAAAAGTCGCATAGGTGATGTGATTGCCCTGCTGTCGGGTCAGCTGCCCCTATGGGAATTTCTCCCCTTCAAGGAGAGATCAGAGGACCTGTACCATGGCGTCCCCATCCCACAGCCCAAGGGGATGGGGCTGGTCTCCTGCCTGTTTCTGGCCATCTCTCTCCTTCCTCTCTGTGGGGGCACCTCCGTGGAGCTCACCTGCTCTAGGAAGCCTTTGTTGCCTAAGATGATGCGCCAGCATCGTCTTTACTCAAGTTTAACTGTTGAGTTTTTCACCTGATTGTTTAGGATTGACTTGTTTTCTTATTTCTTAACCCCTTTAAATGGGTGTGCATCTATACCTGTGGCAGCTGCCTTCTTTGGCCATTGTGCTGGTTTAAGAGGGGGACTTTGTGCCGGAAGGAGATCTTGCTAATATCCCTACCAGAAAAACACATTAAGTTATTTCTGTGCCTGGGTTTCCCTTCCCCACAATGATCTCCTTATTCCCCTCCCTCCTAGAAATGGAGAGAGACAATGGGTGGAGATAAGCTTATAGAAAGATATTCTTCGGATAAGACAAAGGCCTCTTAGAGCAGTGGTGGCTATTGGAATGGGTTCCTTTGTTATTTATTGCTGGGGTTTTCACATAGGAGTTTAGCCCACACTTTTTAAGTCTTCAGTATCAAATAACAGTTGGGGCCAACTCCCTCCACTGAAATACAGGCATGACAATCTTTCATAGCCAGAGATTTAGGTTATTTTCCTTGAGAAAGTCCCAAGTGTCAAGAATTGCTTCCTACCAGTGCGTTGTATTGGGGAGAAGAGATTCCACGTCGCCCTTAGTGGAAAAGCATGGTTGGTCTGTCTAGATGGATTAAGAACAGGACAGGTTGAAGGCAGTAGTGGTCTGTACTAAATGACCCCTGAAACTCTGATTTTCTGACATTTTTAGTTTCTGACTAAGTCTAAGGTCCCACCTTTCTCTCCACGCTGCCCCGGGCACCTGGGCTATTTTCCCCTCTGTGAAAAAGAGAGTGGATACATCCACTATGAAAACCAGTTGATATGATTTGAACCTGCATGCAATTAAAAACTAAACTAAGCAGGTTCCTAAAATCTAACCTCCTAGTCTAGCAAGATGTGGAAGTGGCCGCTCAGACCCTGGCCGAGGAGTTGGGGGCACGGGGCACGGGGAGAAGCTAGAATTGTCTACCATGTCCCTCAGATGTGCCCCTGCTTGGCGGGTGTGAGGAGAGGCGCTGTGCTCCCAGGGAGGGTCCCTACCCGCTCTGTCAGGTGGCCGTAGGCTCCCTGATGCTCCTCTCTGAGACCTGAACTGGGGTTGGGGAGGTGCTGGGCCACACCTCCAGGGGACCCTGCCTCAGTGTCCACGGCCCAGCCTTGGCTATCCTGTGTACTCCCACCTTGTCGTCACTGCCCACCGAGGACCCCAAGGGCATGGCCACAGAGACAGTCTGTTGGCACACACGTCGCAGTCAGAAGCTCTGCTCTTCCTCCTTTTGCCTGTGTATCTGGAAGAAAAAATTTTTTTAAGTGGAGAAATCCACCTTGACTTCTTAGGGAGTCGAATGGAGTTGAAGGAAAGAATATATATTTTTCAGTTGCGTACACTTACCGCCTTTCAGAGAGATTTGGGGAGGCTGACAGAATGGAGCTTAGAGAAGCAAGCCCTCCTTTCTGAAGAAAGTTGTCACTTGGGTGCATATACTGGCTGCGCTGTCTCTTCAGTTAGGGCGCGTGAGAATCAGCCCCGAGGAAGTTGTTGAAAGTGGCTGAGTTAGGAGAAGGCACCGCAGCACGGACAAGCCAGAGACGTATGCCAGTGGAGATTCGAGATGAATTAGAGAGCAGGGCTTCGTGCAGGAAATAGGAATGTGGTTAATTTACTGCAAAGGGCAAAGGATGACAACTGGTATGATTTATATCTAAATGTTCTTACCTGTTTATGTTATTCTAAATACTTCTTTCATCTGTGTATCTTACATAAATGTAGTTTCTTCAACTGTCTTTAGTTAACTGCCTCCATTTGGTTTTAGAAATCAATAAAATAAATATTAAATAGTAATGTTTAATAATTTGCTTAGTCGTAAGGAAGTGTTGTGCTTGTGCATTCAGCAAGTGCATTCATCTAGAAGAGTCAATTGGGATGCTTGAACCACATCATCAGGTCTACTGGCAGGCTAGCAGTTCACGTTATGAAGTTACAATTAAGACGCAACGTTAAAAAGCCACCACTGAACCGTGCGCTCACCAAACGACCGGTGGCACCCTCAGGGCTTCACCTGGCATAGCTGACTGCGGGTGACCTCTTGACCCCGTCAGCTTTGCTTGCTGTTTTGATCAGGGGTATGCTGCCACGTGTTCCAAGGAAAGCTGACCTTGCCCGTGGCGCTAGTCAATTGTGGTCACATTTCCCTAGTCAGTCATTGGCTCACGTCAGGGTGACAGCATGGGACTGCATCTTGGCCAACGAGATAAGAGAGGAGATGAGGTGAGAGGCATCTGAGAGAGGTTTTCAGAAGAGACAAAAGGAAGAGGTTTTCTCTCTTCTCCCTCTGGATGTGTCCTACCCAGATGTGAATCCAGAATAGTGGCAGTCCTGCTGTGACCATGGGGGGCCTAGCATGAGCACAGATCCAACGCCTGGAGGCTGGCAGGGTGAGAAGATGAAAGGAGCCCAAGGTTTTCATGACATTGTTGAGTCACCAATGAAACACCCTGAAATTTTCTTTCCTAGGACAGTTTGTTTTATGGGCTAATAAGTTGCCTTATTGGGGTCATCTTGTTAGTTGGGATATTCTGCACCCACAGATATCCATGCATTTGTTCTTCAGACCAATGATCTTAGGAAGTAGGTATTACTATTATATTCATTATGTTGATGAAGACATTGATGCTTTTAGTGGTCCAATAACTCGCCCAAGGCCACACAGCTAGTTAAGTTCCAGAGGAGAGCTCAGACCACCCCCTGAGATATAGCTGTTGGTCATTACCTTACCCAATAAAGCTGCTGGCTGTGCTTATCTGAGGAGTCAGCACAGAGGAGACGTTGTCTGGAGTGCCAGCCAGACAAACCAGAACCTACCAGGGTGGGCCCCTCCCGACAGCAGCCAGGCTGCCCTCCTAGTCCTCTTCCTCTGGCAGGAGAGAAACTGCCACAGTGACAGCATCTTTGATTGCAAAAGGTGACAATTTATATCTCTCATTTCATCACGCTGTCTATCGGCAGACAGGTCCTAAAAATCAATCCCACACTGACTCAGCCCCCAACAAAGATGCTTCCGACAATGGTGACCATCTCTGAACAGCAGGCTGGAGGAGGGCCGTGAGGGCCCTTGGCCTTTCATCCATTTATTTTGGGACTCAGCCAAACTCCTTTCTGCCTCCAAGCTGGTGAATCCTTGCTCCTCTGCCTTGGTTGGGGGAGGTGTGAGCTGGTGATGTGATCCTGTGATCCCATCCCCTCCAGGAGGCCTGGGCTTCCCTGGATGGACCCTGCGGTCACCCTGCTTGCTACATGCAGCCTCAGCAGCCATCAGGACACAGCTGGTTTATAGATCATTTTGTCAAAATGTTCCACCCTCTGGTATCCCCATCACTGCAGCCGGAAAGCATTGCTATAGAGAGGGCTAGGGGCATTCAGCACGCATTGACAGCTTCTGGATTCAGGAATAGAACCAAGAGGGAGGAGCCATAGATGGGAACAGAAGGCACAGAGAACAGACAGATGGGGGTGCTTGAGAAGGAGGGTCTTTTAGATCTCAGGGAGTGGGAGAGACTGGATCAGGAATAATACTGATGATGGTTTCTCACATCTGTGTTTTCAGAACACCAATTGGAACCTCCCAGTACTGCGCAACCTGGGCTGTCAATGTAATCGTGAACATGTGACAGATAGCAATGACTATAGCTATCTTTTCTTGAGTCCTTATTTTGTGCCATCATTTCACTAATTACTTTATGTAGATTATTTCATTCAATACTCATAACAACCCTATGAAGTAGATACTATTACTGTTCTCATTTTACAGATGAAGAGATTAAGACCTGGAGGAGTTAAGTGAGTTTTGCAAGTTCATATAGCTGGTAGGCATCAGAGCCTGGGATAAAACCCAGGTCTTCTGTTTGCAAATTTAATGGGCTCCCAGCAAGTCCAGAGAGATGGTCCCACACCTGAGCCCTTAGGTGGGCATCACAAGAGATTTGCCTCTTACACCCATAAGCTGGTAGCAATGCCAGGGAATTGTACCTTTTGTTAAGAGACAGAGAGAAGAGTCCCCTCCTAGGATTTGCTTGTGGAGCTATTTATTAACTCTCTGGACGTTTTGCTGATGGTGCAATTTGCAGAGCTGTTAATGGTAATGAAACTCTGGCGACCATCAGGAGACACCGGGGAGCTGAGAAGTGAGAGGAGGCTGCCAGCTCTCCGAGCTACCCTGTGCTGGTATTAATGAGGCTGCTCACTCTCCTGCTTCAGACAGCTCCTGCAAATGTCAGATGCCACCAGACTGTCCCATGAGCTTGTCAACCTCCCTTCCTGCCCACACATAGTCATTGGAAGAGAAATTGCCATGATGTTATGCCTTCCCCTTTCCTTCCATATTTGTGTTTGGGGTTCTGAGTGGTGTTCAGGCACATGTTATGTAATTTTGGAACAACTTTGAATTCAATTGCTGGACCTCTAATACCATGCTTTAATGGCCCGTGCTACTTTGCCCAATAAATGTTGAGAATAACTCAACTCTGTAATGAGGAAAAGCTTGATTCTAGTAACTCAATCTCCATTAAAGTCATCACAAGCTATTTATTGATGTTTTAAAGAAGAGAAATGTGAAAGAACTTGCACCAACAGAGACAACCTGAGCTGAACTTCCCATTAAACAGCCTCAAGTCCTGGCTCTTATGGTGCAGGTTTTGAACAGAGACTGAGCTTGGGGACCTGGGGCTCTGCCTCTTCTTGGCACAGCTGCGAGATTAGGAAAGAAGCCAAAGAGGCTGATGAAAATGTCCTTGACTCCCCGCTCCAAGGGCTCAAGTCCGCACCAGTCCACTGCGATTGGGCACTTTTCATGGGTCGGCCACTCCTTTTACTTGGGGAAAAAAAGCACCATTTAAGATCCAGGACCTGAGTTCAGGAGCTCCGTCTGGTGGCAGGGGTGGACACATAGGTAAATCCATTTAAGGAGGGACGGCCGTTGTGGTGGCATGGAGAGAGTGGCAGGAGAGGAGAGGGAAGAGAGGCACTGATTCCACCGGGAGGGGTCTGTGAAGCTTTCAAGAGGGTGTTCCATCGGGGTTGGAGGTAGGCGACTGGGGTTCTCCCAGGCAGAGAGGTGGGCGGGGCGGCAGAGTGTGGTGGAGAGAGGATGGCTGTTCTAGCATCAGGGCTGGCTCAAGTCTTGGCTCTGAGAGGCACTTGCCATGTGACCTCGGGCATCTTCATTAGCTGGTCTAAGCCCTTGTTTTCTCATCAAATCAAAGAAGGATCATGATGCTCCTTTTACATAATTGTGGTCAGGATACAATGTGAATGAGCAGTTGATCTTCCTGAGCATATTTCTGTGACTGTCCATTTCTCCTTTAAATTCCTGGGGGCAGTGGAATTTGCAGAGAAGAGCAGGGCATGTTTAGAAAAGGCTGCACAGTGTTTCTGTTCAGGCAAGGGTGTGTGCTGAGTGAGTCCAGGATTTCTGGCCTGGGGTATGCTGTTCCCCATCCCTCTTGCCCAAATAGGACTCTGCATCTCATCTAGGCATTGCTGTAAAGTATTAGTTATCAGTTAGTGTATATAGGGGTGCTATTGATTTGAACTTATATCTGAAAAATTAAGAATTCTAGAGATGGCAAAATGCAGAAA
The DNA here is from genome assembly GCA_008086735.1 of Cheirogaleus medius. Lineage (NCBI taxonomy): Eukaryota > Metazoa > Chordata > Mammalia > Primates > Cheirogaleidae > Cheirogaleus > Cheirogaleus medius. The sequence goes on along the minus strand of VBSM01000639.1, from coordinate 1,239,576 downwards.
CACAACTACCTCAGGAGGGGAATGCTCAAAGTTATTACACAACGCAGTGACAAGCGTCAGAGGCCCAGTTCCCTGAGGCTGCCCAGAGTGGCTCAAGGTGCCTGTGAATATCAGAATCAGCTGGAAGCCAGAAACCAAGTGACTTTCGGACCCAGCCCAAGAGTGGATAGGCAGGTCTGGGTAGGGCCCAGGAATGTGCATCCCCAGGGGAGTGCTGGGTGATTTGGATGCAGTGGGGCCGAGTCCACACTCGGACGACCTTGGGCTGGGAGTAAATGCACACTGAACACCTTGAATACATCACCCACCTTGATCGAAGCTTCCCCTCTCCAGGCAAGTCCCAAGCTGGTGTAGGGTCTGGAAACAGAAATGGAGAAATAAAGTTCTGGGCAGGGTCCTATTCCCGAGGCCATCCTGCCAGCAGGGAGCGTGTCCATGTCCTGGCCTTGGAGACTCTGGGGGATGATCAGGAGGCTGCTCCCTTCTGGGCAAGCTTCTGCAGGGAATGTCTATGGCAGTGAGGCCAGCTCTTCCCAAAGGGCCAACTCTCAGGTGAGGAGTGGGCACCCTCACATAGCAGGATTCGAGGGGCCCGGGAAAGTTCCTATTTCTAGAATGTTTCCTCTTCTGGCCTTGTATAACTTATATGGGTTAAAATCCTGAAAGTCCCTGCTGATATGCAGATGTGTTATCCCAAAGGGGGAGTCCACAGACCCTGCAGCACTCAGTGTGCTGCTCTAGGAAGGAGTGAGCTGGCCACCAGGACCAGGGGCCAGCTGTGCAGGGAATGGCAGGTTCGGATTCAGTCTGAATTGAGAAGAAAATTGTCCAGATGGACATGGGAGTTAAATTAACTCGATCCATTTCAGCCACTATCTCTTTGGCTCTGAAATTGGTTCTGTGGAGAGAGAGCCCTTGCTCTATCCAGAGCACCCAATTAACAGCAACACCAACAGAACCGAATTCGTGTCAGCAGGGAAGTTTGTGGAGGGTGGTTACAACTGAAGGTGTTGTATCTGGGTGAGGTCTTGATGGACAGACAGGATTTACAATGGCAGAGGTGAGGAGTGTATGTGTGTACGCATGCCTGCGTGTACATGTGCACGTGTGTGCGAGCATGTGTGTGTGTGTGGGGGGGGGTTGGGATTAGGTGTATTTCCAGAGGGGGCAGTGGCCTCAGTTAGTTTAATTGAACTGAGCGAAGGAAACTTGCAAGGGATATTAGGGCCGGAGACTTAGGGCCTTGACTGCCAGACCCAGGATTCTGCACTCCTAGGGCAGCCCTGGAGGCTTTCTGAGCAGGAGACTGATAAGTGCCTGAAAAGTGAATCTGGTGGTGTAAGATCAGAGAAGTCCAGGCAGTGACTGTAGGGAGAACAGCCACGAGGCTCTTACAGCTATCCAGACGCAGGGAAAGTTTGCACCTGTAAGTGGCCTTCGGAGGATAAATACTCTTGGGTATTTCTACTCTTGCTGAGTACCTGCCATATGCCGGGAGTTTACATCGGTCACTCTAATCTTAGCATCAGCCAGTGGGGGGAAGGAGATATGCATCATTTCTTCTTTTCACCAATATAAGTTGGTGCTTCTATGACACCCTGTGGGCTAGACATGGCCTCCACCTTCGGAGGCCCACCTTCTCGCACACTTTGTGTTGCTCTTTTCACAGGGGAGAAAACTGGGATGGAGAGAAATCCAGTAACTTGCCGAGCACTCACCAGCTAGTAAGTGGCAGGGCATGGGTTCAAACCTGCATCTCGCTGGCTGCAAATGGCCTAAAATCACTTGCAGACATTTCCCGATTGTGAACAAGGGGTGGGCAAGGTGATAAGTGGGTTATCATGTACGCGATATTGTTTGATCATCGCAACAGCTTTAATGAGGATGGTATTAATTACAACCCATCTTTAGATGATGAAAGTGAGATGCGGGCGGTAAAGCTGTTCACGCCTCACAGCGAGTGGAAGGCCGAAAGGCGTACCTGGGTGATCTGACCTCAGGGCCTTACTCTTAAGCACTGTACCACCCAAAACTCCTCCTTCCCCTCCCTTCCTCCCTCCCTCCCTTCCTTCCATTCTGTCCTTCCTCCCAAAAGCCTTCAGTATGGTTTTGGAGCTGTGCAGTGTGTGTGGAGGTGGCGGGGGAGGACAAAGAAGAGTCGGTCCTGCAGGTTCTCATCCATGACAGGGATGGGGAACCTGGAGGCAGAGCAGGTTTGGGCCAGGAGGGGACCCTGGTGTGCAGAGCGTCCCCTGAGAATGCAGGGACAGCAGGAGGGTCTGTGTCCTCTGGAGCAAAAGACTAAATGATCCATAGGGAGAGGAGCCCTGAGCCAAAGACCATTGTGGTCTCTTGCCTGCATTCTGACAGCTGCAGGCAGGCAGGCCAAGGCATGGTCCAAGGCTGCACAGCTGGACAAACTCATTGCCAGTCTGCATAAGGGGAGGAATGCTTAAGAAATTTGATCCAGAATCAAGAATAGTGCCAGGTGTGGGCGAGGGAACAGTTAATCCCCACGAGCCCAGCTCTTGTACACAGGCTATACGGCGTGTCTGAAGGTGTAGCCCTTCCTGAAAGCCTCCAGCATCTTCTCCCCAGACAGAGATGATTATAACTTCCTCTGTGCCACCGCCCAACCTGTGACCATCTGTCTGTACGTCCCCCACCCCAGTCAGAATCAGAGCATTTCACCAGAAGAGACCACATCTGAACAGTTTTTCATCCCGCTTCGACATGTCTAAAACCTAGCACTGGGAAGGCGTTCGGAAAATATTGTTGGAAAGGAAGGAGTGGAGAAAGGGAGAGTAAGGGGGAGGCGAGGGGGCCAGAGAGAAAGGGAGCGAGAGGAGAAAGACGGATTCTTGCCCCAGTTCTGGCAGAGCAGCGAGGTCCTTAGCTACAGGTTTGCTGCCAGGCGGGACTCTCAGAGGACAGACCCCAAGGAGCCCTGGCATGTCTGGGCAGGTGCACGGGCTCTGGATGGCCTGCCCTGGCCACCTGCAGGCTCACCCCCTACTACCTCGGTGGCCGTAGGGAGTTCCCAAAAACTAGTGCAGGACTTGGTTTCAGGTTCTCTCCCCATGACCCTCAGGGAGCGGCCCTGGTCCATTGCCTGGGGCTCTGCTGTGGGCGTGAGTGCCGCGGCTCACCAGTGCCACGTGACCATGCCGGCATCGAGGCTGGGCTCTCCGTGGGGCCCTTCTGCCCACACATCCTCTGCTCCATTGCAGCCAGTGGGGAGTGAGGGCACAGAGAAGAAATGAGCCGTACGTCCCTCATGTGGCCAGCTTCCAGGGTTAGAAGGGATGTCTGCCCCACGAGAACCCCCTCAGCCCCCATCGGCCTGTTCATCCATTGCTCTCAAGGGGCTGGTCCAAAGCCGAGCTCCCGGGCTGTGCCCGCGGGACTGCGCCTCCGCTCAGGACATGCTCCCTCACCCTGCCAGTCACTCAGGCCAAAGCACAGGAGCCCGCTGGTCTCCTCTGTGTCTCTCATTCCACATCAGCGAATCCTGGTGTGGTCACTGTCAAACACTTCTAGAACCTAGTTCTGCCCTTCTCCTGCCACCACCCTGGCCTGGCCTCCACAGCCCTCACCTGGATGTAGGACATACCCTGGCTGACCCCTTTGTCCCCTTTGTCCAGCAGCCAGAGGGATCCTTTAATATAAGGTAGATGGCATGTCTGTGCTTAAAACCCTCCAGGGATTTTTGTCACTCAGAGTTGAGACCCTGCAGTGGCACTCACAGCCTCAGATGGTGTCCCCTGCCCTCTGCCCCCTGCCCACTGAACTCCAGCCATAGTTTTTTAGTTTCCTTGAACAGGCCAGCATGTTTCTGCCCCAGGGCCTTTGCACTTGCTGCTCTTGTTGCCTTGAATATTATTCCTCTATGTCTGCATGGCCTGTCCCTCCCTCTCTTTAGATCTGACTCGTCAGGATGGGCTGAGACATTCTGCTGCAGTGAAAAATACCCCCAGGTCTCCTTCACGTGATGCACCAGGCCAGCCAGGGCTTCATTCCATGGAACCCTCCTCTTGGGAGCCAGGCTGACTGGGACTGCCATCTGCAGTATGAGGTGACTCTGTGAGTGGCATGGTCCCTTCCACTCTCATTTCATTGTGCAGAGTAAGTCACAGGGTCAACCCTAACTTCACCTGCCCAGAGAAAAGCCTGCCCATCTACACCCACCCAGAAGGAGCCAGAGCTAGTATATCTGTGAGCAGTGTGAAAACCACCTTAATCTTCTTGTTAGATCTTTCCTCCTGTGACAACCCCAGGCAACATAGCAACCCTCCCCTGACAACACCAGATAGCACAGCAACCCTCCCCTGAAAACCTAGACAACACAGCAACCCTCCATTGACAACCTCAAGTAACACAGCAACACTCTCCTGACAACCCTAGGTAACATAGGAATCCTCCCCTGACAACCTTAGGTAACATAGCAACACTCCCCTGACAACCTCAGGCTACATAGTAACACTCACTGACAACCCTAGGTAACATAGCAATCCTCCACTGACAACCCCAAATAACATAGCAACCCTCCCCTGACAACCCTAGGTGACATATTCAACTCTCCCCTGACAACCCCAGTCAACATAGCAACTCTCCCCTGAGAATCCTGGATAACATAGCAACCCTCCCATTCCAACCCCAGATAACACAGCAACCTTTCCCTGACAACCCCAGGTAACATAGCAACCCCTCCCGAGAACTCCATGTACCATAGCAACTGCTTTCTGACAACCCTAGATAACATAGCAACCCTTCTCTGACAACCACAGATAACATAGCAACCCCTTGGTGATGATCTCAGGTACCATAGCAACCTTTCCCTGACAAACACAGGTAACATAGCAACCCTTCTGATACCATAGCAACTTCTCTCCTGAAAACCACATACAACATGGCATTCCTTTCCCTGGCCCTAGGTATTTCATTTCTCCTTTTTTTCCTCTTGTGTTGTTCTCCAGAAAAATCTCCACTCTGAAATACATTACTTACCAATTGTCTTAGCTTGGCTGCTATAACAGCACACCATAGACTGGGTGTATTAAATAACAGACATTTGTATCTCACAGTTCTGGAGGTGAAAGTGCTGGCGGAGCCTGTTACCTCCCGGCTTGCAAGCGGCTGTCTTCTCCCTGCGTCCTCACGTGGCTGAAAGCAGAGACAGATATTGTCTCTCCTCCCCTTTCTCATCGTGGGGCCTTAGCACATAATTCCGCTCAAGACCCCATTTCCAAATACCATTACACTGGGGATTACATCTCCAAATACAAACTTTGGTGGGATATAAACCTTTAGTCCATAGCACCTACTTTTTTGGGCTGTTTCTGCCTGATTAGAATGTAATTTCTGTGAGGGAAGAATCTTTGTCTATTCTGTTCACCGGTAAGTCTTAGCTTCTAGAAAAGTGACCAACACATAGTAGGTGCTGAATCAATACTTGTTGAGTAAATATTACAGCCTGAATTGCGACTTCTCCAATTTATATGTTAAAGTCCTAATTCCCAATGGGATTATATTTGGAGATAAAGCCTTTGAGGAAGTAATTAAGGTGAAATGAGGTCATATGGGTGGGGCCCTAATCTGATAGGCCACTGTCCTTTTTAAGAAGAGGAGGTGAAGGCAGAGATGCATGGCATAGAGGAGGAAAAGCCATGTGAGGACACAGTGAGAAGACAGCCATGTGCAAGCCAGGAAGGGAGTCCTCTGCAGACACCCACCCTGATGGCACCTTGATCTTGAACTTCCAGACTACAGAGCTGTGAAAAATAAATGTCTATTTTTGAAGTCCCCCCTGAATTTTGTTATGACAGCTGACTTAGACAGCAGACAAGAATGAAGGAGGAACATGCAGCCGCGTGGTGGAGTGTGCTTGGCTACTTACACAGGGCGTCCAGGAGCCAGATCCTGGAGAGACATGCACGCCAGGGTCTGCCTGCCAGTGGGGGCACCAGGGAGGAGAGGCCAAGGGGAAGGAGCCGCTGGATGGAGCCCCCGGGGGCAGTGAGCTTGCACCAGGAGCAGGAAAGCTGGAGTGGCTGTGGTGTGGCAGGCAAGACCCAGAGTGGGACCGTATACGAGAGGGGCAGGAGGCCGCTTCCCGGGGCCATGCTGCTGGGAAAGGAGTTTGGATCTCATTGAGAAGCCACTGGAAAGCTTGAAGAGGAGTAACAAACTATGATTTTAGTGTTTAAAAAAAGAGCTACTTTGGTACCTGGGTGGAAGATGGGCTTCAGGGGGCAGAACTGTGGCTCCTTGAGCACAGGCACAATGGCAAACGTGTCCTCTCCGCCCCTCACACAGGCTTGGTGCCATGTCCTGCTGTGTGTGTGTGTGTGTGTGTGTGTGTGTGCATGTGTATGTGTGTGCGTGTGTGTGTGATGTGAATTAATTGGAATGCAGTGGGTGGCTCTGCTTTTGTTCTCTGCACTTTGGGTGGCGAGAGCTCACCCGTGCTGGTGCTCTCCACCCTGCACCTCATTTCCCAGGGGTTCAGCTCAAGGTGGGTTCATTCCATCCTTTGCATTTGGCTAGGAGGGAGGTCAGTTATCTGGGGAGGGGTTGGGCCACAGTCCTAGGCAGATGGGGGCTCCCAGCGTCAGCCCCCAGGGCAGGAGCAATAGCTGCAGGTGCCTTAGCATGCAGATCTGGGTTGCAGTTGAATCAGCCTCTCTGTGCAGCCCCCTCCATCTGTATTCTGGTTGATGCTGGTGTGGGGCTGGCTGCGGTGCCGGCCCAGCCTAAGGGCCACTCATGCTGGAGCTCTTGCCAAGCTGGAGCTAGAACCCCTGGCTGGAGCTGCCTCCCGACTCACCTCCCAAGCAGCGAAGCCTCCGCCGGTGGTGACAGAAGGCAGAGGCAGCCGGTGGTGCTCTGCCTTGTCTCTGGCTCCTGGGTTGGGCTCTGAGCCCCGGGAGTTTAATGCCACTGTGGGCTCCATTCCAGGAGGCTTGGGGGCCTCTGGAGAGCTCCACATCCACTCAGGGTGGGGGACCTGATGCTGAGTGGCAGACACCAGGCCCACAGATGGACAAGATTTCATTATTGCTCTCTGTTGACTGCCATCTGGGTGGTGCTGTCAGTTCCCAGCGGGGCCCAGCTGCCCCACATGTCGTCTCTACAGCTCACCCCAGGCCATGCATGGGGAAAAATCGCAGGCCCTACCTGGACATGCTTTGTGGGCAGCCCAAGGCACCTGGGGGCTCTGTAGGACTTCCCCTCACTCCCTGACCAGTGAAGAGGAATGAGCCACTGGCCCAGGAGAGCCCTATGTGTGCCCCAAAGCAGTGTACATGCTTGTGTGTGCCATACAGGATGCCCCTGCTCGCGTGTGTACCTGTGTGTCTGCTCATGTGCACATGCCAATGCATGTGCCTGTGTTTTCACTCAACTCAACACTCAGTCATTGGAGACCTGCCCTGGGCCACACCCTGCAAGGCACTGGGGACAGATATGCTTGTTTTGCTGTTATGGACCTTTCAGTCAAACAGGGGAGACAGATGTCAATCAAACAATTAGAAATTATATGTAGATTGATAAATGCAATACCTGCTACTGTGATTCCATGTATTTGTGAATGTACACTCCTGAGGGGCACCTGCACCCCTGGGAGAAAACTCACCCTGTGTGTGATCCTGCGTGTACCTGTGCACACCAGTGCTGGCTCTGGCATGCGCCTCATCTTTATGAGAGGGCTGTAGAAGAGGACACTGGACATGCTCGGCACATTGGACCTGAGGAACTGGAGGGAGAGAGGCAGGCAGCAATGTCTGGGGATGTCCCAGAGGCCGCGTTGATAGGCCATGGGGACCAGAGCCATTCACTGGGCTCTCGGGGCTCTTAAAAAGCTAAAGAGCCATTCAGTGTGACCTGGTGGGACAGGTCGGAACCTGGCAGTCAGCCACACTCTGTCCCTGACTGGTCTGTGACCTGAGGCCCATCATGTCCTCCCTCTGGCCTTGGTTTTCTCATTTGTAAAATCAAGATCCTAAACTAAACAGGCCCTAAAAGTCAATTGATCCTGGACATTTCATGAGTCTAGATGTGACCTCTTCTCTTAGGGAGTCTATCTTACAAATAGGGGTCAGAGAGATATCCCAAAACAGAACCACACATATGCACACTCACCTATACTCACGCACACACATGCATGTGTATGTGGGCATGGAAATGTATAAGGTTGGGTCTAGGGACTCCCAAATAAGTAGTCAGAAGAGGCTTCATGGAGGCATTCAATAAAAAATGAGACCCACAGTGAGTACCATACTGAACAGGGCAAAACTAAAAGCCTTTCCTCTAAGATCTGGAACAAGACAAGGATGCCCACTTTCACCACTGTTATTCAACATAGAATGGAAGTTCTAGCTAGAGCAATCAGACAAGAGAAAGAAATAAAGCGCATCCAAATTGGAAAGAAGGAAGTCAAATTATCCTTGTTTGGAGATGATATGATCTTGTATTTAGAGAAACCTAAAGGCTCTACCAGAAAACTATTAGAACTGATAAACAAACTCAGTAAATTTGCAGGCTACAAAATCAAGATACAAAAGTCTATATGCCAAAGCAAACAATCTGAAAAAGAAACAAAGAAAACAAGCTCATTTACAGCAGCTACAAATAAAATAAGATACCTAGGAATAAGCTTAATCAAAGAAGTGAAAATTTCTACAGTGAAAACCATAAAACATTTATGAAAGAAACTGAAGAGAACACACACACACACACACACACATACACACAAACGAAAAGGTATTCCATGCTCATGAATTAGAAGAATCAATATTGTTAAAATGTCCATACTACCCAAAGCAATCTACAGAGTCAATGAAATCCCTATCAAAATTCTAATGACATTCTTCACAGAAATAGAAAAAACAGTTCTAAAATTTATATGGAATCACAAAAGACCCAGAATAGCAGCCAAAGCCATCCTGAGCAAAAAGAACAAAACTGGAGAAACAACATTACCTGACTTCAAATTATATTACAGAGCTATAGCAACCCAAACGGGATGTTACTGGTATAAAAACAGACACACAGACCAACAGAACAGAATATAAAACACAGAGAAAATCCATACATCTACAGTGAACTCCTTTTCAACAAAGGTGCCAAAAACATACATTGAGGAAAGGATTGTCTCTTCAACAAATGGTGCTGGGAAAACTGGATATCCACATGCAGAAGAATGAAACTAGACCCCTCCCTCTCACTATACAAAAATCAAATCAAAATGGATTAAAGATTTAAACTTAAGACATGAAACTATGAAACTACTAAAAGAAAACATTGGGGAAATGCTCTGGGACATTGATCTAGACAAAGATTTCTTGAGTAATACCTCAAAAAGCCTCAGAAGCACAGGCAACCAAAGCATAAATGGAAAAGTGGGATCACATCAAGCTAAAAAGCTTCTGCACAGCAAAGGAAACAATCAACGAAGGGAAGAGACAACCCACAGAATGTGAGAAAATATTTGCACACTACCCATCTGACAAGGCTTAATTACTAAAATATGTAAGGAGCTCAAACAAATCAATAGAAAAAAATCAAATAATCTGATTAAAAAATGGGCAAAAGATCTGACTAGACACTTCTCAAAAGAAGACATACAAATGGCCAACAGGTATATGAAAACATACTCAATATCATTAGTCAACTATCAGAGAAATGCAAATCAAAACTATAATGAGAGGTCATCTCACCCAGTTAAAGTGGATTTTATTCAAAAGATAGGCAAAAACAAATGCTGGCAAGGATGTGGAGAAAGGGGAACCCTCATACACTGTTGGTGGGAATTAGTATAGCCACTATGGAGGACAGCATGGAGGTTCCTCAAAAATCTGAAAATAGAACTGACATATGATCCAGCAATTCCACTGATGGGTATTTATCCAAAAGAAAATAAATCAGTATATCAAAAATATATCTACACTTTAATGTTTATTGCAGCACTATTAACAATAGCCAAGATTTGAAATCAACCTAAGTGTCCATCAACAGATGAATGAATAAAAACATGTGGCACATATATACACAATGGAATATTATTCAGCCTTAGAAAAGAATGAAGTCCTGTCATTTGCAACAACATGGATGGAACTGGAGAACATAATATTAAGTGAAATAAGTCAAGCACAGAAAGACAAATTTCACATGTTCTCACTCATTTGTGGGAGCTGAATATTAAGACAGTTGATCTCACGGAGACAGAGTAGAACGATGGTTACCAGAGGCTGGGAAGGGTAGTGGGGAGGGGGGATAAAGTGGGGATGGTTGATGGGAGCAAAAATACAGTTAGATAGTTAGATAGAATGAACAAGATCTAATATTTGATAGCACAAGGTGACCATAGTCAACCATAAGTTAGGGTATATTTTAAAATAACTAAAAGAGTGGAATTGGAATGTTCCCAATAAAAAGAAATGATAAATGCTTGAGGTGATGGATACCCCAATTACCCTGATTTGATTATTATACATTGTATGCCTGTATTGAAATGTCACATGTACTCCATAAATATATACAACTATCATGTACCCATAATAATTAAAAATAAAAAAATTTAAAAAGTTGGAAGATTGGTCACAGTGGTGCAGGGGACGGAGGTGGGGAAAGGCGAGGGAAGGGGAGCTCTGGGCTGGGGAGAGGAGAGCCCTTGGAGCCTGCAGAAGGAGCGGGGGCTGCATGCCTGCTTCCTGAGACCAGAGGTGCGTGAGTCTGCTGTGGCTGCCACACAAGGAGCCACAGGCTGCGAGGCTTAAGCATCATAAATATATTGTTTCTCAGCTCTGGAGGCTGGAAGTCCGGGATCGAGGTGGAGTTGGTTCCTTTCTAGGCCTCTCGCGTTGGCTTGCAGGTGACCATCTTCTCCCTGTGTCCTCACATGGTCTTCCCTCCATGCATGTCTGTGCCCTGGCTTCCTCTTCTCACAAGGATGCCAATCATATTGGATTAGGGTCCTCCCAATGACCTCCTTTTACCTGAATTGTCTCATTAAAGGTCCCGTCTTCAAATATAGTCACATTTTGAGGAACTAGCCATCAGGACTTCGATATATGATTTTGGGGGGGGGGCACAGTTTGGCACATAACAAGAGGAGTGGCAGAAACTTCTTCCCAGGGAGCGGGGATGTGTTAAGAACAGCCAGACACGGGCCCAGGGGTGCCTCTGCCTGTCTGTCGGTGTAGAGTGGTGCAGGGGAAAGACACAGGTGAGGGGGCTTGCCTAGGACCCAAGTAGAAGACCTTGGTCAAGGACAAACCACCGAATCCCTCCAAGTCTCTATGGAGTGAGGCTCAGCACGCCGGCCAGGACTACTGCACGGGGTGGCGGGGTACAGATGAGCTAATAAAGTTTAGAGAGCTATGCAAAGATGAAGAAAGTACTAAGAACAGTGTGAGTAACTTGCTGGGTGCTGAATGCGTGCCAGGCTGTGCTAAGAGCTGTGCCAAGACCTGCGCCCACATCTCAGGGTGGATTTGAGTCCTTATCTTCACACGTGGCCAAGCAACACGAGGCTGACCCAATGGAATGGGAGATGCCCCTCCAGGCTGGGACAGAGACCAGCTCTCCTTTACCATAATGATATGTATGCGACAAGTAACACTCAGACATTTGAGTTGTTCACCCAGAGTCACCCACCAGTATACTGGTGCCGGTGGCTTATACATTCTTTGGATTTTGTGTGGGCTGCAAGTGCATTTATTTTAGAGATGTTTGTGAGATGCATTTTTTTTCCTAGTTATTAGATCCCTTTTGCTTTCCTAAGCAGATGGACGAGGACACGGGAGGCGCAGAGAGGACCATGAGATGGGCAGAGCCCTGGGGCTGGGGGAGGGACCCAGCGGTGGAGATCCCTTTGCTGTCTGGGCTTTGCCATTCAGTCCTTCAGGATGAAGTTCTGGACATCTTATTTAAGAGGGAGAAATTTGGGGCAAGATAAGAGGGGAGTTTCTTGGTATCCTGAAAACATGCTATCCAGGGGTTCCCCTTTCCACAAATGACACTTAACACATGCGGGTCCTAGGCCTTGAGTTGCTCCCCTGCTCCGGAATGCAAGGGCCACCCACACCCCAGCCCTGCACAGTCCTGTGCTTTGCGTGACCCGGGACACTACTGCTCTTCTCTGCCTGTTGTTCCTCCCCAGTCCAGAAAGCTTCCAGCCGACCTTGTCTAGCAAGGAGGGCTGCTTCCCTGCTGTAAATATGAAGAGCTGCTTTTCCAGTAGACTAAGGCTTTCATGTAGGGCTGTGTTGAGCCCCCCTTGCAGTGTGTTCCAACAGCTTGTTGCATGAAATCACTCACTTGAGTGGCTTTCAATGCCGGTGGAAGGGAAGCTGTGCCATCTAAACCAACCCTTTTCCTCTCAGCCATCTGCCACCCGCCCCCAATCCAGGGGCCTCAGTATACCTCCTGGCCCTGCACACGCTGGCCAGAGACTCATCACCTGGCCGAGTGTTGAGGTCATGTGGCAGGTGTCTAAGGGCAATAGGCCAAATCCAGGGACAGTGCTGGTTGGTGACAAGGCAGGCTCATGCCTCGGTAGGGGGCAGACGGAGCTTTGTGGGGTGGGGCGGGTGGCAGGAGGTGGGGACTTTGAGGTCCCCAGACCCCAGGAAGAACATAGGAGATTACCACCTGAAGACAGCTAGACCCTAGAAACAGGAATAGACTGTCCAGGCAGGTTTTGGGCAGGTTGTCATCCCAGCATTGCACGGAAAAGCAGAGATTTCAAACCCAAGCAGACCTGAGGTGCAGTCTTGGCTGTGTTGCTAGTTAAGGTATAACCCTGAGTGAGTGGCTGTCCCTGCCTGTGTCTCATTTCTTTTTCCCTATCTGTAAAATAGGGGCAGTGCCAGTGCAAAGGGGGCTGCTGTGAGGATTCGTTGCTATGGTGCATGCACAGGGCTCAGGGGGTCGCGAGTGTTAGGTCGTGTTCGGCTCGTGCTTACTTGGGTGCGTGGCTCAGAGAGGGCAGCAGAGCTTCCGGGCACTGGTGGTGCTACAGCAGGAAGTGGAGGGTCTGACCCCAGGCCTGAGCAGTCTCCCTGCTCAGACGTCCTTCCTTAGCCCTTTCCGCCTCTGCCCTGGTTCTCCGCCTTTGCCTGTTAGACCATGTGGCCAGTGCTCTGCAGCGACCCCCAGCCCTGACTCCAGCTAGGACTGGGGGTGCTTGGAGCTCTTTTGTGGGTCCTGACTCCACAGCTTCCCTGATTTCCTCCTGAAACCCAAAAACCATTTCCTAACGCTCCTTCCAGACTCAAAAGACCCCACCTTACCTGCCCCCTAGGACTCTCCTCAAAAGAAACAACTTTAGGGAAAAACGAAGCTGTTTTAAATATAAATGGCCAGGCACAGTAGGCCCTTATTAAAACACAGAGAGATTAACAAGGTCTCATTCCCCTCAATTATTAACAATGTACTTGTTCTTCAGAAAAGTACCCATGAAAATTTAAAACAGATGAAAATGGTTGTTCACTTAAAACTGCTCTGTTAATCTATGAGTAATGTTTTATTCAGTGCATTAAATGAACCCCGTGAGGTTGGACACCTGCTGGTCCATCACCCCAGGGCCCACAGGCACGGGGACATGGAGAGGTGGAGAAGGACAGCCAGGGGCCACCCAGGGCTGGCCGTGAAGAATCCTCCACCCAATTCACCTCCCCAAGTCAATGGGAGCACAGGACTTGCAGACAGGGCTCGATGGCAGATGCGGGGTGGGGGCGCTGGCTGGGGAGGACGGGGAGGACAGGGAGGACGGGGAGGATGGCTCTGCACTGGCAGCTGCTGTGGCTGGGGCTCACCTCACACTGACATGGCCCACATCTCCCCAGCGTGCCCTCGCCTTTTCTCTATTTTCGTGAGAGAGGGCTGAGGGGGTTACACATGCAGGCTTGGGCAGTGGCGGGGAGGCGGAAGTGGCCACTGTCTTAGACCTCTCTGGAGGGCAGAGGAAATGCCCACCCGTAAGTAGGTGAGGTCATGTCTGCAGATGGACACCAGAAGGGTGGGGCTGGGTGGGATGAGGGGCCCTGCTGCCCCAGGGGGACACTGGCCAGGGATGCAAGGGCGGCCGTGTTTTTGGATGCTTGATGCTTTGTATCCTTACCTTCATGCTGTCATGAAGCTGGCCATAGTAGGTGCTAAATAGATATTTGTTACAAATGAATATTTATTATACAGGAATTAATGGAGAAATAAATAAATGAACAATTATCGTAGGACATGTCCTTTCTCAGGGACTCTCACCAAGGCCTTAGCGGCCCTTCCTTCTGGGCTACTGGGCTGAGATGCTCAGAGCCCTGGGATCTGGCAGCTGATCCAGCCAAGGAGGCCGGTCCTAGAGAGCTGAGCAGCTGCTTCTACCGACCCTGTGTCCTCCCTCCATGGAGAATGGAGATGGTCTGGCCGAGTCCTGGGACCTGACCCTTGGGTGCCACAGAAATGGACTCCCCTGCCTGTCAGCCAACTGGCGTCTGTTGGCCTCTCACTGCAGAGGAGGCATGGGGGACACAGACCCGGGGTGGGAGACAGGGACCAGGAGCAGAGGACCCAGAGCTGGTCTGTGTTTCCTGCACAGCAGCTTTCTCCTTAGCCTGGTGCCATTTCTCTCCAAGTAGCCTTAATATCCTTGAAGACTGAGCCAAAGGGTGAATATGGGAAGGGAAGGGAAGGGTCAGGGAGGATGGTGTGGGCCCATTATGCAGGTGGTGTCCTGAGGAACCTCGTCTCTGCAGCTAGCTCTCAGGCTGCGTGCACACCAACGTGCTGCCCAGTGGCATGAGCATGTGGGGTAGGCGTGGGGAAGGGAGCCAGGGCCGTCTTTTACTGATCGATAGGTGAGGATGTGATTGGAAGAGAGGAGGAAGTGGATGAGGAAGAGGAGGGGCTCCTTGGGAGGTGTGTCATCCTGTGGAAGGCTGAAATATAAGAGTCTGGAGTGTCAGAGTTGGTAGAAACAGCAACACTTCTGGTGGCCTCTTGGTCCTTCATGCATTCAGTGACACTTGCCAAGAATGAGCTCACATATCTGTGGGGAAGAGAGACAAGGATAGGTGAACCAAAGGGTATACTCTTAGTAAAATAAGATTTAGGAAAAAAATTAAAACAAAGTAGGAAATCAAGAGTGGCTGCTGAGATGGCCTCATTCAGGTGACATTTGTGTTGAGAACTGAACGAAGCGATCACCTGAGCTGCATGTCCAGCCAGGGGCTGGGCAGGTGCCCCAGCCTGGCTTGAGCATTGTGAAGCTCCAAGGCCACACCTGAGCTTGAGCCCCCGAAATTAACTATTCTGCTTTATGTCCCCATAGTTTTCCAGAAAGTCACACAAATGGAATCACACAGATGAAATCCTATGGTATGTGATATTTTGAGTCTAGCTTCCTTCATTTAACATAATGCATTTGAGACTGACTCATGTTGCAGGCATCGGTAGCTCATCCCTCTTTGTTGCTGAGTGAGATTTCATTGTATGGACATACCACGATTTGTTTATCCATTCACCTGTTAATGTACATTTGAAATTTTTTCAAGAGTATTATGAATTATGAATAAAGCTGCTATAAACAGTCACACACAGATTTTATGCCTTCATTTCTATTGAGTAAACAACAAGGCAAGGACTTCCAGGGCCATAGGGTAAGTGTGTGTTTCGTGTAATAAGAAACTGACAAGCTGTTTCCAAAGTGGTTGCACCACTTTGCATTCTGGTTGGCAAGGGTGAGCGTTCTAGCTGTTCTTTATCTTTTCCAGCGTCTGGTGTGCCAGCGTGAAAGATTGCAGCCACTTTAAATAGGTGTGTAGTGCAGGACATTTAAATTTGAGCGGCGTGTGTGTATGTCTCTCTCTCACACACACGCAGTAGGAAGTGAGTACTCACAGCATCCAGGAGAGGTCTGAGCAAACGCAGTGGGACGAGGCAGCGGTTAGGCAGAGGGAAACCAAGGAGCATGTCCTATGGGCAAATGAAGGAAAGATTTTAAAAGGAGAGAGAGATCTACTGGTCAAATGTTGCTGGGTGGCTGCTTATGGTAAAGAGTGAAGACTGATCACTGGATTTAGAAAGGTGGTGGTTTTTGCCAACCTTGACAAGAGCAGTTTCAGGGTGGTGGCGATGACACCCAGGTGAGAGGGTGACGGTGGGCATGCACTTGAACAACAGGATTGGCTCCTCGTGTTCTAAGGTAGGGTGGCAGAGTCTGTAGGCTGCTTCTCCAATTTATTCCTTTATCCTTAGTAATAGAAATATAATTTTATTTGGGATGGCAGTGTGCCCAGATGAAAAGACTACATTTTCCATCTCTCTGCAAAGACTATACTGCTAGTGATACTTGTTGAGTGGACTTCCGAGAAAACTCTTTAAAAGGGGAAGGGGGAGATAGTTGGCAAAGGTCCACTCACTTTTACTGTCTTCCTTCCTGGAATGGGACACATTGGCTGCAGCCCAGCTGCCATCGTGTAACCTTCACCTAGGATGACCTTGAGGATGGAAGCCAGCTCCAAGGATGGGAGAAGAAAGACAAAAGTCATTGAGATACCAGATGGTTCTACTGAGCTGCCAAAGCAGCTCAGAATGCCTGCCTCCAGACTGCTGTTCCTTGAACCCACGTGTGGTTGAGCCAATGCATTTAAGTGTATTAGTCACCGAAGACGTTTCCTAACTGATACAGACTGCAAGCCTTAATGGTGAATACATCAATTCTCTCTAATCTATAAATTTAATTTGAACCCAAAATATATAAGAAAGTAGCATGTTTTGAAATCAGATAAGCTGATGGAAAAATTCACATAGAAAAATAAACAAGCAAGAATTTTTCAGGAAATTCCAAAAGATGTGGATCAAATGGATCAAAGATTTAAACGTTAAAAAATGAAGCCATGTAATTACTAGGAAAATTATAACATGGGAGAATTATTTATAACCTCAGAGGGAGAGAGGCCTTTCTAACTATGACAGTCAACAAGCACCCAAAATTCATGAAATAAAGGCTTGACCACATAACAAATAAAAGAAAATTCTACATGGCAAAAACCACCATCAGCAAAACCAAACAATAAACAACAAACTGGGAAAAGTGGAACTCTGATCACAGACTGAGGTCCGTTTCTCAAAGAGCTCACACAAAATAAGGCCAAAAACTCAAAAGAAAAATTGGCCAAATTTATAAGGAGCCAAATCACAGAAAAGGAAATACAAATAGCTCTTAAATGAGAACAGATGTTCATCTAAGAGAAATGCCAATTAAAACTTTCTCAAGATGCCCTTTTCCCACCCAACAGATTGTTAAAGATAAGCCGGGCAACACACTGCTGATGAGGATTTGCACAAACAGACCTCGCCGCTGTGCCACTGGGAGTTTAAACTGGAGAAGGAAAGGCCTGGCCTTGGAGCCTGCTCCCCAGCCAGGAAGCACATTTGCAGGTAGTGATTCTTTATTTGAACCTTACATTCACCCTGAGAGACAGGGCCTCCATCTTTACTTTACAGAAGGTGAAACTGAGGCTCAGAGAAGTTGGAGACATTTAACAGGTGACACACCAAGAATGAACTTCAGCCTTCTTATTCAAAAACAACCAGAAGGGGAAAGGATTGCCCTCAGCCTGTCTTTCTCTTTCCTCACCTCTCCTTGTTCCTGCCTCTTTCCTTCTGCAAATAAACACTGAGTACCTGACTCATCTATGCACAAAGGAGTACAAATTAGCCCCTGCCCTCAAACTTCTAGCTGGTTTCATACAGCTCTGAAAGCTGTAGGGGCCTGCAGTGTAGACAGTGGGTTCCCTCTGACCAGGTGTAAGAGGATTCGAGAGCTGTTTGCTATTGCTCTTTCCTTGGGCATCAACAGAACCAGGCCACCTGCCCACTGTCCAGGTGGAAAATCCACGCTGAGAAACAGACTTATAAATGATGACCAGCAGAAGGCCCTGGAACCCAGGGAGTCATCCCTGAGCCAGCCCAGGAGAAGCTGGATGTGGAGACCAGGGTAGTATTTTTGATTTTGCTGCTACTGCAGTGTGACGTGCCCTCTCCAGCCGTTGGTACTCTATGGAGGGAAGAGGGGTTCTTTGTCAAAGAAGAGTGAGGCTGGAGCAACTGTTTTGGGAGGGATGGGCAGAGCCTGACCACTGGGGAACCAAGAGGCCTCACATCAGAAGTAGGTCCTGGAAACACCACCTGCACCCCTCCAAGTGTGAGCAGGCCGCTGGGGAAGGCCTGTGGGTGCGGGGTGGGGGGAGGCCAAGATGATGGTGGAAACTCCCTGATCTCTGTGTAGGAGTTGTGTCCCGTATCGGGGACTTTCCCGTCTTCCACTGAATAAAACCACAGCTTCCTTCGGTTTTCCTGTTCTCAGGAATAATTTTGGTCCTAAGCCCATGCTCTCCTTACCGTGGATTTGGGGTGTTGGTCCATTAAGCCAGCCCTGGCCAGGCTTTAGGGGCTTAGACTACTATGCCCTCCTCTGAACACTCTTCCTAGAAAAATGTATTAATTTATTTGCTTATGCATATAGGTTAACAAATAGTGTGTGTGTGTGTGTGTGTGTGTGT